>CM060633.1:24278553-24503553 GCA_030578275.1 Meda fulgida | reverse complement strand
AACTATTAATTTTCTTCTGTGTGGGCCTCTGACGTGAGTTTACAAGAGAGCCACGACGCATGCGCGAGAACTGAGAAGATGACGCAGGTGGGTCTCGATGTAGTGTTTAAAATGGTTCTAAAGTGTGAATTTCCTGGATGTCCGAATCGTGAGAAACCAGCAAGAAAACGTAAAAGTGCTTTACCAATGCCGCAAAATGAATGGATTAACTTTCACACTTTCCCATCAAATGATCGTGAGCGTCATCTTGTCAGTTCTCGCGCAGTTCTCGTGAACTTACATCAGAGGTGTGTTCCAAGTGTCCAAGTGTTCTCGTCGCTTGATAAACTTAAGGTTGAGCCACTGTAGTCACTTGGACTATTACTCATAGTTTCATCAAAAATATCTTCATTTGTGTCTAAAGATGAACGAACGTCTTACGGGGTTGGACCAATATGAGGGTGAGTAATTACTGACAGAAGGTTTTGGGTGAACTAACCCTTTAAGTGAGTCAAAAAAGCACTCTGAAGTTCAGCTAATTGCATTAATTATAAATTACAACTATAAAACGTTTTCATTTAATTGTTATTATTTAAGTACCATAGTATATTTTAAGGAACCATTGTATTACCATGTGGTATTATCTTTAAGTATCTGTAAGCATTGGTATCCATAGTTTTTTGGACTGTGTAATACCATAGTTAATAAATGTATTAATCATCCATTTTTTATGTAAATATATATGTGTGAAATGAAAGGATAAGTGTTTCATTGACTGAGCATTACGTGTTGCACACACTGGGGTGTGTGCCCAAAAGGATCATGAAATTTGAGTGTGTGTGAAATTCTCGATATACGGTAAATATGGTGTTTATTACAAGATTATCTCGCTCGCCATGGTACTTCACACTCACAGCATGTTTCAGAAGTAGAAAAATATCACTCTGAGGTGACTGAGTTAACCACAGGAGATCTTCAGTAGGTATTTCAGAGCAATTTCTTCTTCTTACACATCACAAGCAGCAAGATGTGTGCACATAAACAACACTAAAATATAATAATTATCAGTAGGGACAATTATGGATTTTATTTGCGTTTCATACTAATTTATTGTATGAACTGAATTGATCATAACATTTTTTTAATATCACAATAATTGTGCATTTTGATAGTAAAAAGTAGTTTGTTGTTTGTTTTATGCACTACAGCTGTAAAGCTTGGCAGAAATTACTTCTCATTGATGCAGTTTATGAGGTGACCAAGCTACCATCATTCCCTCTTGCAGCTCAATAATGATAAAATACATGAAGCATTTCATTTGTTTCTGCTCATTTAGTTTTAAAAATATTCCTGTCTTTGTCATTGTATTCCAAAAACATGTTGCATTCAGTTTATTCTGGCCTCGTTTACACTGCAAGCCTTAATGCCCAATTCTGATTTGTTGCCCATATCCAATTTTTTTTGATCGTCCGTTTACACATTCTTTCAATTGTGACCCATATCCGATTCATGCGTTTACACTTGACATACTATCTTAAACGTCGGGCATGCTTAAAGGGGGTTCTTGCACAGATGGACGAACGCGAAATATGCTGGATGCTATCTTTGCCATTATATGCGAAGTTCGCCAAACATCACCATGACTTTGAGGCGGAGGAGGATGAAAAGGGCCATCATTGCAGCCTACGCATATGCTTCAGTTATTGTGTGCGAGAGAGATCTCATGACTGGTGGGAACATACAACACTATCTCATGAAATTGCGTAACGTGCGGGCTTTAACGAGGAGCTGTGGGTCTATGGCATAATGAGCAAGCCAAACTTTGATATGTTGTGTCAACGCATGTCCACATTCCTAACTAAACTAAACTAAGTGTACTGACTAAGTCCTAAACGAAGTCTAGTACTGGTTGCTAATACAGCGGATTAAGTTTAGACGTGCGACCGTGCAGCGTCACACATATCAAACGGAGAGTTCAGTTATTATCTAGCAAGTTTATTTTCCTCCATATATCATACAGCGGCAATATCTTAACTCATAATACATGTAACAAAAACAACAAACCGTTATCACCACAAAGGCAAGACACTAGGCACAGTCGAAAACGATACTCGGTTACTTAACGTAACCTCGGTTCTCTCTAGAGAGGGAACGAGTATTGCGTAAGTTTAGCTTACGCTACGGGAAAGATTCATCTTCTCGAGATATTGAAGCCAAAAAAAAAAATTATCCTTAATTTTTTTTATTCATTGTCAACGCAGTGCAGCAGCTAGCAGACCTAGAGCAGGCCATCTCGCGTGCTCATTGGCTGCCCTGCGGGCAACTGCTGCAGCCTACCAGTGAGCCCGGCGTGACGTCACGCCCAATGAAGGGCCGCGCCTTCATACCGTCACAGCCCGCCAGAATGGGCGTGGCTTAGCGTATAAAAATAGGGGCTGTAGGCTGACATCCCTGGTTTTTCGTCGACTGTAGCAAAGTCGCTCGTGGCGCGAGCACGGCCGGTTACGCAATACTCGTTCCCTCTCTAGAGAGAACCGAGGTTAAGTAACCAAGTATCGTTCTCTTACGAGAGGTTCTCTCGTATTGCGTAAGTTAGCTTATGCTACGGGAACACTTTGTCAACGCCGTGCGCGCCAAGCATCCACCATGAGTCCCCGAACTTTCAGAGGAACCCAATAAATGGAAGAAATAAGGTGGCCAGCCACGCGGGCCATCAATTGTACCTAAGCACACATAGGGAATACAGAGCAGCGCGCTGGTCTGTATAGGCACATGGCACATACCCTACTGGTGCAGCTCAACCAGGAGAGCTGAGTCACGTGAGAGTGATCTGAGCAGGAAGATCTGGGCAGAATACACATCTCCTTTAGACTGACAAAAGTTTAGCCTGCAAGGCGGGAACTTCTAGGTTATAAAACCTGACAAAGGTAGACCGGGAGCTCCAGCCCGCCGCTACACATATGTCATGGATAGAAATCCCACTGGACCACGCCCACGATGAGGCAACGCCCCTCGTGGAATGAGCCCTGATGCCCAGAGGGCATTGCAGACCTGTTGGCGCATATGCCGTTGCTATAGCGTCCACTATCCATCTGGACAGGCTTTGTTTCGAGGCGGCGAGACCCTTGGTGCGCCCACCAAACGAAACAAAAAGCTGTTCTGAATGCCTGAAGGAGGCGGAGCGCGTAACGTAACACCTCAGCGCCCTGACAGGGCAGAGGGGATTCACATCGCTTTCGCTGTCAGATGCTGGCAGAGCTGACAGTGAAATAACGTGCACTCTGAATGGAGTGCCCATCACTTTAGGAACATAGCTATGTCTAGGTCTGAGGATGACTTTAGAGTCATTCGGCCTGAACTCAAGACACGACGCGCTGACAGAGAGCGCGTGCAAGTCCCCCACACTTTTCACTGAAGACAGTGCAGTCAGAAAAACGGTTTTCAGAGATAGATATTTCAACTCCATGGATTCTAGTGGCTCAAATGGAAAAGCTTTCAGGGCCTCGAGGACCAATGAAAGATCCCACACAGGAACCGACGCGGGGCGCGGGGGGTTCATCCTTCTAGCTCCTCTAAGGAAGCGGATGACCAATTCATGCCTTCCTAGTGATTGGCCGTGCGTCGGTTCTGCGAACGCTGCCACGGCCGCCACATATACTTTGAGTGTGGATGGGGACCTCCCCTTATCCAAAAACTCTTGTAGGAAAGTGAGCAGATGCGCCACCCCGCATGTCCGAGGGTCCAGACCTCTGTCGGTGCACCATCTGGAGAACACCAACCATTTAGACGCGTAGAGCGTTCTGGTGGAAGGAGCTCTAGACTGCGTGATCGTGTTCATCACTCCTTCTGGCAGGGTAACGAGTACCCGTTGATCAACCATGCGTGCAGAGACCAGCGCTCTGGATGGGGATGCCAGATCGTGCCGCGAGCCTGAGAGCGGAGATCCGCCCTCACCGGAATCGGCCACGGAGCTGTGTGTGACAGCCGTGCTAGTTCCGGGAACCATATCTGATTCTCCCAACGCGGGGGTATGAGGAGCACCGTGTGGCGTGTTTCCCTGATTCTCTTGATCACCTGTGGTAACAGAGAGACCGGAGGGAAAGCATATAGCGGGAGGCTGGGCCAAACCTGGGCCAACGCGTCCTCGTCCTTTGAAAATAACCTTGGACATTGAGCGTTGTCTCTCGCGCAACTAGGTCGACTTCCGCCCTGCCGAATAGGCGCCACAGTTTCAGGACCATCTGGGGGTGCAGGGACCACTCCCCTGGGGGAACATTGTCCCTGGATAGTCTGTCTGGGCCGTCGTTTAGATGGCCAGGCACATGCGCCGCCCTCAGCGAGCGCAGGTGCATCCGAGACCAAATAACTCTGATTTTCTGGCCGCCAGGAACCCAAGCTCAGCGAGACACGCGAGCATTCAACCAGCGTTGGAGCGGGCGCATGCGCAGTAGGCCCAGCTGAAGCACCGCTGCAGCTGATGCCATACCGCCTAGCATCCTTTGAAACGTTTTCAAATGGGGAAAGCTGCCCTTCTGGAAAGATGCGGCTAGGTGGCGAACACGGCGCGCGCGCTGTGTCAATAAACGAGCCGTCATGGCCACAGAATCCAGTTCTATTCCTAAAAAGGAAATCGACTGGCTGGGCATTAATGAGCTCTTGGTCCAGTTGACCGTGAGACCCAAACTTTCCAGGTGACTGAGAAGCACTGTTCTGTGAGATAGCAGTTCTGTCTCTGACTGTGCCAATATCAGCCAATCGTCCAGATAGTTCATTATTCGCAGCCCCTGACTCCTCAGGGGAGCGAGCGCCGTGTCCATGCACTTCGTAAATGTACGGGGTGCTAGAGACAGTCCGAACGGCAGGACGGTGTATTGATATACCTGACCGTCGAAGGCGAATCTCAAAAAATGCCTGTGACGGGGTATTATCTGAATCTGGAAATAGGCATCCTTCAGATCTAGAGAAATAAACCAGTCCCTCGGACGAACGTGCGCGAGGATTTTTCTGGTCGTAAGCATTTTGAACGGTCTTTGCGCAAGCGCTTTGTTCAAATGTCTCAGATCTAGGATAGGTCTGAAGGCTCCGTCCTTCTTGGGTACGAGAAAATATCGGCTGTAAAAGCCTGACTCGCTCAGAGAAGGCGTTACCTTTTCTATGGCCCCTTTGCATAGCAGCTTCGCTATTTCTGCGTGAAGTAGGTGTGCTACTTCCGCATTCACTATCGTCGTGGTCCGGGCTCGAAAGCGCGGGAGACGGTGACGGAATTGGAGCGTATAGCCCTGCTTTATTATGCCCAACACCCATTCTGAAATCCCTGGGATGTTTTCCCTCGCAGCCGGCGATTTATGAGAAACCGGCTGATTTATGAGAGACGTCCCAATCATAAGGGATGGGGAACATTTTCTTTTCACTTTTTGACGCGCGAGCAGCGCTCTGGCCGTAAAAACCTTCCTGTAAGCCTGAGCGCGTGTGCGCGGGCACGAGACTTGCAAGTGTATTTGACGCCCCGATCGCACTGGATGGGGAGCGTCTTATCAATGCCCTGCATTTCGTGATAACACTTAAACGCGCGGCGGCGCCCGAGGGGAGGTGTGTGTTAGTAAGCGTGAACGCTCTCTGGCGGGCACGAGACTTACATTCATAACCTGCTTTTTTGACTGTGTAACAGAGCGGGCAGATAGTGGGCACAGACCTGTGGACACATTTCTTACATTCAACACTCGAGCGGCTTTTTTGCGCTTTATGAGAGTGTGCTCTGTGATCGACATGAGATTTGATGTGCTTGTGTGTAGGGGTGAACACTGGGGCGTGGGCACTTTCACTACACTTTAAACACCACCGGCGTGAGCCGGACCAGATATTGTACTCTTTATTAGATTTCTCTGGTTCGCCGTGAAAACAGCGTTTGTGTGCAGGCGAGAGGGTGAATGAACCGGCTCGTTGGCTGCTAAATTAACCACTGCAGTAGCCTGTATGTAGGGGACTGACAGGGATATTAACTTTGACGGCGGTCCGGCCGCAGCGGGAGACACGTGTCTTTTCTCTCTCTTTGTTAGGAGGGCTTTGCATGCTCAGACTTAAACACGATCCTCTGCCGAGGCCCTCTGGGGGGCGGCGGTCTGTGACGGCTGTCTGAGCGTGACCTAGGGCGGCCGCCCTGGCGTCGCTGCGAAGGCTGAGGCTGTGCTGGACGCTGTGTGCTGGCTCGTACAGGAGGCTGGCCTTGCTTCTCATGAGAGCGGCCTGTAGCGAAGCTTGAGCGTCTCGGCAGGAAGAGGTTCATGGCCTGCGTAGTCTTTTGTACCTCGGAGAAACGGTCAACGACCCCGTTCACCCCTGGGCCGAAGAGACCAGTGGGGGAGAGCGGCGCGTTCAGAAAAGTGGCGCGCTCAGCTTCCCTCATATCCGAGAGCGTCAACCAGAGGTGCCTCTCTGTGACGGTTAAAGCGGCCATGCCTCGTCCGATGGCTTGAGCTGCTGTTTTGGTGGGGCGGAGAGAGAGATCCGTCGCACTTCTCAGGTCTGTGACCGCAGCTGGATCCCGGCCCTTCTCGTCCCACTCACGGAGGAGGTCGGCTTGCAGGATCTGTAACACAGCCATGGAATGGAGAGCAGACGCGGCTTGGCCGGAGGCGGCGTAAGCGCGGCCGACCAAGGCGGACGTGTCTCTGCAGGCTTTTGACGGGAGGGCTGACCGTGACGCCATCTCGCGGAGGGCGGGCAAAGGTGCGCTGCGACCACCTCTTCCACCGGGGGAATAGCTGTATACCCTCTCTCGGCGGCGCCGTCCACTTGGGAGAGCGACGCGGAGGCATGGGACTGAAGTCTCGAGGAGAACGGTGCATTCCAAGACTTCGTCAGCTCCGTGTGCAGTTCTGGCAGGAACGGAGCGGGCCTGCTCGCTGAAGCTGGACAACGGCGGCTTGGGAGGAAACATCCGTCGAGCCTGTTCGGCACAGGTTCCTTCGGCAGCGACCACTCGAGCCCGAGTCGGTCAACAGCCTGTGTTAACAGGCGCATCAGTTCCGCATCAGCTCCAGCGCGGGTACGGCCGGATTCCTGGATCGAAGAGGAGTCGGAGTGAAGTGACCACTCTTCGCTATCCGATGCCAGGATGGAACAGCAGTCCCTTGTGGCGTGTTCCTCGACCTCATCTTCAGAGGCGACGGCAGTGAGGCTCATAAGCGGCAGTGGCGCGTCGGTGAGGAGGGGAGGTGAAGGCGAAGCTCGAGGGAGGTCCTCCGGCGAGCGAGTCGCTGTGGCCATAGATTCCGGCTGTCTCTGGGAGCGGCACTTCTTTTTGCGCGGTCCCGGGCAAGGCGGAGTGACTGCTTCCGAGTTGAAGGCTTCGAGTCGAGCCCGCAGGGTCGACAGCGGAAGCGCTTCGCAGAGCTCGCAGCCCCCGTGTCCGAGGGCGAGCTCCGCATGTTCAAGGCCCAGGCAGAGAGCGCAGATGACACGGCGGTCTCCGGCGCTGAGCGGGGCCCTACACGAGCCGCAGGAAACGCGAGGCATCTTTAAAAAGACACTCGCTGCTCTTTTTGAATTTGCAAGGTAAAAAGGATACGTCGCCGGATAGCGTAGCTCGCACGGATGGCTGAAGGTGGCGAGACGGCCGGCTTCCTCAGCGCTGTCCTAAGCTGGCTGTCCGCTTGTTCAACGGCGGCGGTGGCTTTATCCAGCGATGCGAAGAGCTCGCTGAAGAGATGAAAAAATCAGGGATGTCAGCCTACAGCCCCTATTTTTATACGCTAAGCCACGCCCATTCTGGCGGGCTGTGACGCTATGAAGGCGCGGGCGCCCTTCATTGGGCGTGATGTCACGCCGGGCTCACTGGTAGGCTGCAGCAGTTGCCCGCAGGGCAGCCAATGAGCACGCGAGATGGCCTGCTCTAGGTCTGCTAGCTGCTGCACTGCGTTGACAATGAATACAAAATTAAGGATAATTTTTTTTTTGGCTTCAATATCTCGAGAAGATTAATCTTTCCCGTAGCGTAAGCTAAACTTACGCAATACGAGAGAACCTCTCGTAAGAGAACTGTTTGCTTCCAAATTAGCAACCCCTGTGTCTGTGTTTCCTCTAAGTTAAATGGTTAAGATCAGCTGAGCCACAAAGCACATACAGCCCCCTAGTGGCACAGGACAAAATTACATAAAATAATACTAAATGAATATGGTTCATACAGCGTGTCCACATTCCTCCTACGACGACACATCTTTTCGTCGGGCCATTCCGTCCCTTTGCAGATGCGCGTCGGGGTTTCTCTCATCATTAAACCGCGGATACGTAGCCTAATGCCTTTGTTTACATGACAAACTGATTTATATCTGATTTATTTCCACATATGAACGAGGCCTGAAACCGATTTCGAAATATCCGAATGCGTGCGTTTTTTTCCAAAAAATCATAATTGGGTCACATTTCACTGACAGTGTAAACGCCTCTGACCACAATCACTTGATTTATTTGTTTCTTTAAAAGAAGAAACCACCCAGGGTGACTTGAAGACAGCATTTGTGGACCAGACCTATTACTTATTATGATCATGTCTGTCTTGTTTACATTATGTTTATGAGCGGGTAAATCTAAAATCAATAATATAGACAAGTACAGAACAAAGTGGTTCTGTAGCCTTTATTAAAGGTTGGAAAATTGGTGTAGGCTGTGCACCCAGAATTTTTGTCTATTCAAATGTAATTAGCATCGACAGTTTTACTGATGTAAATCTACACAAAGCATTTGTACAACTGCTCATGGATGTCTGGTTTCCTTCCTACCAACTGCCTCAAGCAAAGATATTTATACAAGCTATATAAGTAAGTTATATACAAGTTTATAATTTAATCTGTTATATTATGTTATTAATTTATATTTAGCACACTTTATTTTGAGTCTAGACTTTAGACTTTCTACTAACTATAAGTAATTTAGCATCTGCATTTCAACTACTAGTCATAAGATATTTAGACTATCTGCTAACACTTTATTTTTATTGTCCCACAACAGACAACAACAGCTAATGACTATAAATAACTTTGCAAATACATGTCAAATTATTCTACTTACACTAACCCGAACCCTAACACTTAAACCTAACCTCACAGTCTCTAATACTCTGAGAGTTAGTTGACATGTAGTTGCAAAGCCACTTAGAGTTAGTAGAATGTGTAAATTGGACTATCGAAATAAAATGTAACCTTGTATCATGTTTATGTAAATGATGACAAATCTCTGGAGCATATCCCGGAACACCTCTTACCAGTTTGAAGTTTGCCAGCCTGCTGCGCAGGTCCAGCTTGGAGAAGATGCAAGCTCTTCTTAGTTGTTCCAGAGCAGTTTGGACCAGGGGAAGAGGATAACTGCACTTGATGGTTTGGTCGTTAAGAGCTCTGTAGTCGATGCACGGCCACAAACCTCCGTCCTTTTTTGCCACAAAGAAGAAGCTTGAAGCAGAAGGAAATGTGGATGATTGGATAAACCCTTGCTTGAATGCCTCCTCTATGTATTCATCCATGGCCTGCATCTCCGGAATCGACAATGGATATATTTTAACTTTGGGGAGTGTGGCACCAGGTACCAGATCGATGGTGCAGTCCCATAGCCGATGAGATGGAAGTTTCTTCACCAGTTACTTGCTGAACACATCCTGGATTTCTCGATATTCCTCTGGAATGTTCACCGTAGACTGTACTTCAGGACTTTCAATGGTGGTGGAATTGAGGTTGACAGTTAATTCTGGAGGCTGAGATTTCTTGTGAGGAAGACTTATTCTGAGGAAGTTGTAAACAGTGATTGATGCAGAACTCAGTCCACTTGGTAATTTCTCCAGTTGACCAGGATACGTCAGGTCTGGGTTGGCTGATGACAGTCAGGGTAGGATTGCAGCGATGATGTTTCTACTTGGCAAGCTAAAATGCGTAGGGCTACATTAATAGATCATTGTATCAGGTTCTCTAGCCCCATAAGGTTATCGTAAATTGCTGTGTGCAATCTTAAATCTGGAGAAAGACCCTGTTGAAAAGCAGCGATTAAGGCAGCCGCTAATGTGCGGAATTGTACAGCATAATCGCCCACAGATGATTTATCTTAATGGAGATTATAGAGCTGATCATGGATAGAGATATTGTTGCTGGTCGTACCAAAAACGTCTTTGAAGTGTTCAATGAAACTGTCGAGGGAACATGTGAGTGGACCGTCTTACCAGTTGGTTTGAGCCCATTGAAGGGTGCGTCCAGACAATAGAGATATAATATAGGTGATCTGAAATATTTTTTTCATATTACATTGTTTGTATATATTTTATATATAATATTATTTACATTATTTTAAAGTTTCAATGCTGTTTTTAAATTTTGTCTATTTATTTTATCCATCTTGCCTGGTTTACTCATTATCTTAGACTCTAGTAAATTTGCTTTAAGTCGGATTGACTAGCTACTGTAGCATTATCACTTACATTACATTGCATTGCATTAATCAGTTTATGCTCTCAAATGGTTATTCTGGTGCAATTTCAAAAAATCAACAAGGTGTTCTACTTTCTGATCATTTAATTTATCCACTCTACAAGTGTTGTTCCTTTTTCTTTAAAAAATACCCCAAAGGTAATGGTCAGGGCTCTGAGTGTATGTTAACTGGGTCATGGTAGGCTAACATGTAATATGCACTGGTCTGAGTGGTTTTCTCAGGGGTATTTGAGCTGTGGGTCAAAGGTCAGACTGAGCCTGTGAACTGTCTTAGGTCATCGAACCGCTGTTCCTGAGTTCATGACATCTCAGGACTCAGGAAAATGGTCTCTATTTCACTCTCCATTCAATCATGGATATATTCTTATTAAAGATAATATCTTTTTCTGCTCTGTTTGAAGTCAAATGTGTCTGTCAGTAGTAGGCTTTTGATCCCATGCCTGCAAAATGTCTTCCTGAAACCATTCACACACACATATGCGATAACGTATTATGTACAGTACATATGGCTTTTGTTTACTATTTTATGATTACTACTTTTTATGATTACTATTTTTTGTTTACTACTATATGGCTATTTCACCTATTTCATCAGTGAAATAGTTTCTCTCTAGAGATAACATTTTTTCAGAGGTAGTAAAATACATTTTTATTGCATATTTTATTTTAGACTTTGGCGTGTGGGTGTACAGAACAATTTGCACCTGTTTATATTACAGTTTTAAGGGCAGTGTTTATACCGCAAAGACCTTGCCTCTCCTCTGTTGTCATTGTGACCTAATGTGCATCTAGGGAATAGTATCACTTCCAGTGAAAATGTTATGCATCTCATTTCAGAGTTATGACAGTCATTGGACATTGATTGCACACATGGACATTGATTATCAGCTCATTTTGCAAGCATAAATGCAACACAAAGGGTGTGTGCATGTCTGTTCCTGTTGTCTTGTTAAAGCTGTGATCATTTTCCCTATTTTAACTTTAAAGGGATAGTTCACCCAAAAATGAAAATTCTGTCATCATTTACTCACCCTCAAGTTGTTTCAAACTTGTATAAGTTTCTTTCTTCTGTTGAACACAAACAAATATATTTTAAAGAATGTTGGTAACCAGACAGTTGACGGCAGCCATGAACTTCTATAGTCTTTTTTTTCCCTACGTCAACTGTTTGATTACCAACATTCTTCAAAATATCTTCTTTTGTGTTTAAATTAAGTTTTGTGTTTGGAACAACTTGAGGGTGAGTATAGACTGATTAACATTTCAAACATGTCTGCTAAATGTCACATGGCTGCACTTTGGTGCATGTTTAATTCAGCGAGAGGTGTCAGTTATCACCTCACCATGTCTATACTAGAAGCATCAAAGTTGCACGTCATCTTAGATTGTCTGCTAACCACCGACCAATCAGCTGTGAGCTCAAGTTTATAGCCACAGTAAAATAAAATAAAATAAATTTCAATCGAAATTGATCAAATCAAGCTTTTATAACAATCTACTGTTTTTGAAAGTCTCTTGTTCACCAAGGCTGCATTTATTTGATCAAAAAAGCCAAGCAGATCATATTGTGACATATTATTACAATTTAAAATAGCTGTTTTCTATTTGAGTATATTTAAAAATGTAATTAATTTCTGTGAAGCTGAATTTTCAGCATCATTACTCCAGTCTTCAGTGACGCATGATCCATCAGAAATCATTATAGGGTGTTTAAGTAACATGTATTATTACTATTAATGTTGAAAACTGTTGCACTGCTTAATATTTTTATGTAAACGTGATAAAAAAAATTCTGGATTTTTTGAGGAATAAAACTTTTTTAAATCTTTTGTAACATTATAAATTACTTTTCTGTTGCTTTTGATCAATTTAATGCATTGTTGCTGAATAAAAGGTATTCATTTCTTTAAAAAAAAAATGACTGGCCCTAAATGTTATAATTAGTTCTCACATATGGTAATAGTAAGTGAATTATTACTTTATTTTCAGGCTGCTCAGCCAATTGAAATGGAAGTGACTTGCTAGCATTGCTGCACACTTACTAATTTTGACATGGTGTGGGGAAAAAATAACGATATTTACCAATTTTGTGTTAAAATATTTCAACTTAGCAGTCCGAAGAGAGACGCTGAAATTCACTTTTGATTATTATTTCTGATTTATGAGGCAAACTGGAAATATGGAGTAATGACACTGGGAAATGAAGTTAAGAACATTGTATTGTGGGATACAGTATTTCTTGTGCTCTGGCTAATTACTGCACATTTCAGTAAGTTTAGTAGGTCATCTTGACATTCCATACTTGCAGAACATGTTCATGGTACAGTATTCATAATGCATACTGCAGCAAATGAGTAGACTGCCACTCCGAACACTAGAGAGACAGATACAAAGAGGGACTGAAAGTAAGAATGTATAATGAATGAAGGTGTACGTTACCATTCTTTCTGAGGATTTAAATTGAAGACATAGTGTTCTCATTCAACACTCGCACGCATTTTCCAGCACAAACACTTTAGATATGTTAACCGATATGTGACAACTGAAAATTATGTGTGCATATTTCAGCCTGGCCTTTTTGCAGCAATTTAGCAAAGACGGAAAATAGTTGCTTTTGTTCTCTGCTTCTATGGTCAAAGACGAAGCCTATCTTCACATAACAGCAATGTGTTGACAGGTCTATTTCACTGACTGCCCCCTCCACCAACGAAAAACCACCCCCATCGTGCGATGTAGCCTGAGCAAGCAGGTATTGTTCTCATCCCTGACTAAGTACAGATCCTCTTACCCTGCCTGCTATCAGCTACACACAGGAGGGCAATGCGAGCTCAAAGCGGCTTGCTTACTGACCTGGGACCAGATTCACGACTCTTTCTCAATGGGTCTCATGCTGCAGCTGATCGCTGTCTGATCGCTGCTCCACAGGTGAATAGCTCACCTATTCCTCCTCCTCCTCCTCCTCCTCCTCCACCTCCTCCCTTTTCTCTGTCTCTCTTGGATGGTCACTGGAGTCAGTTAGCGGATGGAGTCGAGTTATGCCTGAACTTTGTGCTCCTGAAGTACAACCTTTTGCAACAGAAACAGACATTTTGGATTATTTTGTTTAAATTCTGCTCGTAATCAAGGTAAAGTGTGATGTAACATTAAATTCTAGTTTCATTCAATTGATGGCTATTTAAGAGTTGTCATATGTTCAGTTCTGTTTTCTCAAAGTTTTTTAGGTCCACTTTTATTGTGGTTGAGTGCTCTTTGAAACACCCAGTTTGAGTCTGTTTTCCATCGAAGATCAAATGTGGTGGTGATTGTTGTATAGGATTTCTGGCTTTATATGCTATGATTTTAGAAAAGACTTTAATATGGTGTTTTATAATGCTTACAATGTGTAAAGACATTCCAGAAACTAAATCAGCCTTAAAGTTTATTCAGTGGCTTGGGTTTAGCCTTCCAGAGAATCCTGTTTTTTACTTTATCAAATTCTTGAGCTGGCTGTTTGGTTATTTGAAGATTAAAGAAGTTGTTGGTTATATTTAAGGATTCTTTGGATCAGTATACTGTATATCCTGGTTTTGTTTTAAAAGGGAAAAAACTTAATTATTGAATGATTTAGTAATACATTTTAGTAATAAATGATTTATTAAAAATTGTTTAGAAATAAAAATGTAATATTATTATAAATTCTCGATTTTAACCTGAAGAAATTTAACCCGTGTTAGATTTGCAGCTCAGCGTGCCAAAATAACCCATCTGATTACTAGAATACTAGACAATCTGCTGTGTGTACTTCTGAGGGAGAACTGAAATGTCTACTACACACTACTAGCTGGTTGCTAAGGCATTGATTTACTGTCAAAAGTTTTTGTTTTGTTGTCCATTTTTGTCCATAGTTTTTTTTTTTTTTTTATCCTGAAGAAAATTATTATTATTTTTTCAGGCCAAATTTCACAATGCTAGGACATTTGCTTTGCGAGAACTCAAGTATTCAGAGTGATTTTTAGCTAAAAAAAAAAAAAAAACTTACTCTAATAATATATTCTGGTCTTTAGATATTGCTCAGGTCATTCCTTAAATTTCAGTCTATTGAATTTTTCCCCTCGATTTGAATGTCCACCATGCTTAAATCGTAAGTTATATTGTTTCAAAAAGTAATGGCACAATAAGCTACATAATTAGATTTATTGTTCATGTCCCTATAGCGCAAACATTGCAGGAGACAATATGCCAGAGTTTAATACTGATGTTAGAGATCAAGTATGAGAAATAGTAATTGTGATGGTTGTCTTAGCAGATAAATATATGTAAATAAATAAATATATGTCAATATATGTATAGCGGTGGTGTGTGTGTGTGTGCACAGGCTCAGAGCTCGTGCCCTGCGGCTGTGCCTCAGATTCTCCATCTGTTTCAATTAAAGTGAGTGCAGGACTCACTGCACTGCCGGGTTTAAATGTCACAGTGAGAAAGCTCTCACCCTGCCCACAAATAACACCACTACAGAACAGAAGACCTTAGCACAATGGAGCGCACACACTCCTAAGTAGCTCCCCAATAAACGAATTGATAATGTGAAATATTGCACCGATCCTTGAGACATGAGACATAACAAACCCATACCTGCTGTGAGTTTCTAAAATAGCAACAACTACACTTTGATATTGATCAGAGATGATCATAAATGTTCTTAACAAATTTTATTTGTTTATTTGTTTGCACCATTTTATTTGTTTATTTGTTTTTTATTTGTAACACTTTAAGATATGGTTTCATTTAACACAGTTGACTACATTTTGTTAACAATGCTTTAAATCTTATAATTTCATTTTCAACATATGATTATAAATGTGTGAGTAAAGTTAGATCTGTTAGCATAATGTACTGTGAGCTAACATTAACCAACATGAACAATTTTACAAAGAATTTATATTAATATTATATTATTATTCTGATGAGTTCATGTTAGCTAATGTTAAAGGAATAGTTCACTTAAAAATGAAAATTCTGTCATCATTTACTCACCCTCAAGTTGTTTCAAACCTGTATAAATTTCTGTCTTCTGCTGAACACAAAGGAAGATAATTAAAGAATGTCGGTAACCAGTTGATCGGCCCTATTGACTTCCATAGTAGGAAAAAAAATACTATGGAAGTCAATGGGATACATCAACTGTTTGTTGAATATTCAGTAAATGTGAGTAAATGATGACTGAATAAATTTTTTTAAGTGAACTATTACTGTAAACGAGACCTTATTGTAAAGCGTTAACCGTTTATTTTCTCTTTACTCTATCAAAATTTATATTATACCTCAGAATATTAAGTTTAGTATAGAAGAAACAATAGGCTATACTTCTGACAGAATACAGAGGATTAATAAAACAAAAAATGTCTTTATAGTCTTTATCAGTACCATCAGATTCATGGAATTATTTAAAAAATCAGGAGATATTAATATTAGCCTTCACCCTGAAGGTCTTATTTTCATATTTATCTTGCTATTATGTCACACTCTGAGTTTTAGCTATTTTGTTATTTTTAGAAAATCCCCAGAGAAACTTTGCGTTTGCTCTCAAAGAACATAAAAGTTTTGTGAGCGAATGCAAAGTTTCTCGGTGGAACGTAAAGGTTTTGCGAGGGAACTCAAAAACATTTGAAATGCTCATATTTTCCACCATGTCCCTTTAGGGGCTTCGTAGACACACGCAAGCAAGGGAAAATACATAATTTTGTGAGAAAATAGAAGCAGCAGGACCAAACATGTTGAACGGATTAATACAAAATAAATCCTAATTCTCAAGCCTTTATTTTTCACATTTTAAGAATCAGTGATTGGCTTTTATTAATAGTTTTCTGGCTTATGAGGGTCTGATTGATCCAGATCTATTCTTTTCCGTCCTACATTCTGTTGTTGACTCAAACTGTTCTTGTCACTCACTGACAGAGTAAACTCAAGGACTGTTTGCTGTTTGTTAATAAGTAAATAAAGACTGCACATTGGGTAGAAAGTTTCCCACGGAAATGCATATGGTTAGCCTTCTTTGTCTCTCATGTGCACACACTCTCTGTCTCGCTGCAATACATTTGATACATGCTTTCATCTTCAATGTCAAACAGTGCGTACACATGTTGTAAAACGCACTCCCACTCTGGACAGCTAACTGTTATCCATGGTGAGTGTTTACTCTTTTTGTATAAAGGCAGTAGAGAGAGCGATGCATGTGATAAAGTGGATGTTTTTCTCTTTCAGTTATACAGATGATGTATATAAAACAAAACAGCGGTTACACAATTCTGAAATTGATTTCGGTCCCCTTAGCAGATTGAGGAGATGAAATTATGAGTAAACTGAATTGCGGAAAGTTGCAAGCTGGATTCGAACTCCATAACAAGGGCAAACTGTAGGCTAACATATACTGCACAGTAGTTGGTTGTTGAATGTTGCTAGGTTGTTGCTTACTAAAGTTTTGGTGTTTTGTCCATATTTGGTGTTATCTGATCCCTTATACAATTAATATCACACCCTCTCCTCAACAAGCCACATGATTTTAGGTATATTCTTATGCAGAAACAATGTGGGATGAGTTATGAGGTTTAATATAGGATTAGGGGTTTGTTCAAATCCCTAACACTCGGTATGAACAATAATATTAGTAATGAGGTAGTATCATCCATGATAATGAGTAAGCAAGCAGCACTAATTATTTTAGTGTTTATCATGGTGTCATAATGTCAGTCTTTTCACCGCCTGCCTCAGGTCTGCTTTTATTTGCAGTGCAGTGCAATGGAGTCTCAGCAGCCATGGGTCATCTTTATGAGACGCATCCCACTAATCGTATTTAAGGCTTATTACACACACACACACACACACGCACACACACACACACACACACACACACACACACACACACACACACACACACACACACACACACACACACACACACACACACACACACACACACACTCCCAGCCTGTGGTGCTGGCTTCATTAGTACTATCTGTCAGCATAGGAGAGGTAAATAATTGGACACAGCGTGCTTGCCGTAGATGACTTCCGCCACAGTTTTGGCTCCTTGATTAGCAGGCTAATTGCATTTTGCCGCTTTTGACGGCAATCATAGCCATTTCCAGACACTTATGAAACATCTGTCAGAATGAGAGTTAATGCAGCTTCTGCAATCCTCTCGCCCGTAAATGCCAACCTTTTCTAAATGTGTCTGGAACGACCAGGTGTTTACTTGCTTTTATAATTACGGGTCTAGGCTAAACGCATTTCTCATGCTAAATGTCTGTGAATCAAGTCAGGCAAACCGTGTCAATTGTTTATTTGTCATCATCTGTTACCTAACATGTTGGTTTCAGTGGAACCTTGTTCAACGATGATAAACATATGTTCAATACCAAAATGCTAAATGGTCGAATGCGAGTCTCGGACTATAGTTCATTGTTTTCCTTGTCTGAGAGTTTTGGTTGAAATTTAAGCTTTGCTTTGGGCAAAGGAATGTGGGAAGACCTTTGGCTATCTCTCCCATCAGCCCCTTTCTGTCTTTTGGTTCTTTATGTGTCCAGGGAATCTAAACACATTTGGCCACGAGCCCAAAACAAGACAATTCAAAGGAAAATGCGACACTACAGTTTCTGTGATTTAAAGTGAGTTTTTCCTAAATAAGGTCTGCTGAGAATTTGAGTGAAAAAACGTTAATCTGTTGGCTATATTTAACACTATATTTTTTTCAAACAATGTTTTTATTTGGTAATGTTTTTTTTTATTCTGCTTTCTAAAAACTGGTCTAAAATCATAAAATTAATTTGATTCTGAATTAATTCTGATAATTTTATTGTATTTAAAATGTTTTTCCATCAATAAAACTATATTCCATTTTTTTTTTACTGTAAAAAATATTGGAATATAGTTTTATTAGTGGAAACATTATTGCTTATTTAAATGTTGTACAAATAGTTTGGCATTTTTCTAACATTTAATTGAGGGTGGAAAAAGATACACTAAACTTAAAACAAATTAGATTTTTTCCAGATAATTTTTAAATGATTTACTTTTGCTTTAGGTGTGCTATTAGTTTTCTAAGCAATCAGATTCATTGATTTTT
The DNA here is from genome assembly GCA_030578275.1 of Meda fulgida. NCBI lineage: Eukaryota > Metazoa > Chordata > Actinopteri > Cypriniformes > Leuciscidae > Meda > Meda fulgida. The sequence continues at coordinate 24,485,007 of CM060633.1, read as the reverse complement.
ATTTAATTTTTTACCTGACAGATTTTTTCCGGGCAGAAAAATCCCACAGGACACAGTAAATGTGGGTCTCCAGTTATAAATTGTTAGAATGCTGAAATAACTACAATGCCCCCCCCCCCCCCCCTTCTCTTTTGCTGTTGGTTTTTATGGAAATTGATGCACAATAGCATGAATCCAGCATGACCACCAGTTGTCATTGACCATGCTAATGTGTTTGTATGGAGCAAAGGCTCTTTTCATCTACAGGTCACAAGCTCAACCACTGTTCGGCTCCAACACTGTGAACCGTGAAGAACGGCACAACACCAACAGTCTGTGTTCTGTTTGTTAGAAAGCTATTTCATGCTTTATGTGCTATATGGGTATGTGTATTTGCAGTCAGCAAAACAATTGGTGAAGGCATAGGGACTGATTTCTTTTTTCTTTGTAAAACAATACACTTGTAAAACAATACATATTATTGGCATAGCTCCTCTTGGAGCTCTATAGCAGCACGTGGATGATTGGCCGGGAGATTGCTCTGTGCTTGGTGGATGTCTCTCAGCTGTAATTATTGCACATTGACTTCAACACAAACATGATTGTAATGAATGTGTTTAATTTTTAGAGCAGAGGAGAGCGCAGGGGCTGGATAGAATCAGATATGCATACAGGTGCACACACTATCGTAAAGCTGGCATTTAAAATGTGAGGATGCTAATAGGGTTGTGATGGTGTAGATTGGACAGCAATGCTTTAAGCATATGAGTGATTCTATAATTGGAGATACATTTTGCATTTCAAAAAGTTAAGGACAAAAACTGTTCACTGACAGAAATTCTTTCCAGTATCTTATTAAAAACATTTAGTTTTAATAATTCAGTGCTTGCCAAACACAAGTTACTTCCTTTTATTTTTTATTTATTTTTACTTTTAATGACAAATTTCTTTATAGTATTGTTTATCAACTTTGTTGCTGTCAACATTGTTACTCTACTTTGGTAACAGAGTTTGACGGTAACAGAATTGACAATTTTAAACGTTTAGCATAAATGCTAAGAACACATGATGGCACTAATGAAATCATGATTAAAAGACTTTTAAACAACCCAGTGTGTGATCAGTGATAAATTCTGTTTTCCTTTTGATATTGTGGTAACAGTTTTGACGTTTTACTAAATAACTCTAGGTGTAAGACCTTTTTAGATCAAAATATTTTCTCAGAGAGAGCACACATATACCTTTAGTGTTTCAGATCTTATCAGTGAGGGAAAGTGACTTCATTTCCTGTATCTTACATAGTTTGGGAGATAATTCCACCAATTTAAAGATAAGCTATATATATATTCACCTATATCGGACACTTTTTACACAAAATATTATATTGTTATAGACTGTAAGATCTTGTGATCCATGACAATGAGTAACAAATTATTAAAATAATAAAAAATAGAACCATTTGAAAAAAATAGAAGAAATTTATTTTACTTTGGACACCAAATGTACCTGCAATATGGGTTGTGGAAGTGTCTCTTGGTGGAACGCTTGTGTTTGTGTGCTTGGCTGGCTATGTTCAGAATTGCATACTATCATAATAGTCATAATACTTCAGTAGGATGCAGTGTATACTAGTCAGTTTGCAAAGTTTTTATGATTATATGTTAAACAAAAATGTATATACTGTATGATTTTTATAGAGGATTATGAATTTGTCTCTTTCCGTCTTGCTATTCCTGCAAATTCAAATTATACTTTACAACACAAAATGAATGTTAATTGTTAATGCCAAGAACCTGTTCTCTAGAGTGGCTTAAATGTGGGATAAACTCCCAGTCAGAGATTTTTAATGAGAATCGTATTAAGCTCCCCTTTTTGTTTAAGATTGTTCTGTGGCTTTTGAAAATTAGGCTTATTTTTAACTTGCTACAACAGTCTTGGTGTGTGTCTTAGTGTAGAGAGATTACAGACTGCTATGTGTGTCCGAATGTAATATTCTATCCTTTAAAGAGGTGATATCATGAACATTTTCTTGAACATTTGAAATAATAAAAGTTGGATATAACTTTCAGAGCTTTCTTCCTAGTACATAAAGGGCATTTGTTGTAACAAAACAAGCATACATGAGTCGTTTTCTAATAAATGCATACAATACGGAATTATACGACATAAATACGACCACATGTACCGTGCTCATTCAGAAATGCAGCCCATGTCACAGTGAAGCAGTAATGTACAAAGTAGGGTATGTTATTCTTAAACCCCAGATGGAACAATATCCCTCATCATGTCAGTCTGATCAGTTTTTGCAGTGCATTTCAGGTTGGATTGTTTTGCCAACCTGTCCTAATGTAGACTAGATTGTTCTCTAATATAAACCTTAAGTGCAACAAAGCACAGTATTTCACATGAGAAGATACATAGGAGCTGTAAAGACAGCATCAAATACAAGTTTAATTCTAATAGTGAGAGAGTAGAAATTAAAATCTTTGACTCAAGATCATTTTACTAAAATTATGTGGCTGATAAAAAAAAAAAAAAATTCCATCTATGAGATAGTATATGTACACCTTTAAGGCTTGATGGTAAACCTATGGGCTTATATGTGTGTTGAAACTTTTAATGTTTAGCATTTCTAAAAATGCATGTGATGTTGTATTAAAGCATGGATTTGGATCTAAATGCTCTAGAAGCACGAGAAGAGAAATGCCTCTTACTGAGTTGTGTACGGCTAGACTAAAGATGTGAATAACTGCATAACTTTGAGAACTACATCTTTTATTCACTTACTTGATGAAAATAAGCATGGTGCCAGGAGAATGTTTTTAGCGAAGTGTGGGCCATTCAAGTCGATTACAGATATAATATGAGTCTGTTTTCTGCTGTAAGGCACAGAAGTTTTACAAACACTAATGCTATATGATGTTGCATGCGAAACACCATTTCTTGTAGGATTGTGTGGAAATGTGTGAATGTGTATATGTGCTCCTGCTGCAAACTGAATTATTAAAATCTGTTTATTTATTAATATATTTTGCTTACCATACAACTCACTGTAAAAAAAACAAAAACATTTTATATATATCTCTCTTTTTTGAATGTCTTATATAATTAATTTTTAGATTTTTCCTTTAAATTAAAAAAGGGAATATTTTTACTAACACTTTATAACAGGGTGCATTAATATAAAAATAAACAACTATACATTAATTAATCTTTATTAGTATTTATAAATCCTGACTTTTGTTTTCCTCAAGTCATGTTCATTCATAAGAAATTAATAATACATACATCAAAGTTCCCCTATTATATTTTTGTCAAATATTACCTTTACAGGGCTCTACGCTAAGGTTTTTCCTAAGGAGCACATGTGCTCCTAAATGAAAAAATGTAGGAGCACACAAAGAAATTTTGGAGCGCAGTGAAAAATGTTCAAGTAACAGAGTTTAACAAACTATTTATTATACTACGTGATGTGTGCTCCTTCTCTGTGTTCAACTATGGTGTGAAACCGTCGATTTGATGCAGAAGTATAAATCACACTTTACAATCACTTTAGTAAAACAGAACAAGGGGAACGTGTTGCTCTCAGACATTGACACACCTGTGAAATCTGCATCTTTCCACTGCAGAGGCTCTTTCCACAACATGGAGGAGAAACTATAGTTTAAATGAGTGTATTAGTATTTATATTATTAGATAAAAAGTTAAATTTTAATCTAATAGTATACTGTTAGTATGTTAATATATTCATGATTTAATTTACTAGCATTGTCATTTTATGTAATAATATGCTATATAGCTTACCACAGGTATAATATTTATTCCAGTCGGAAAAAACAGCAGTTTCAAATTTGTTTTCATTCATTAAATCCTTGTGCAAGAAAAATGGCCTACATTGGTCTCTAATTTGTTAATGCTATACCATCTCATCAATAATCAGAACTATTCATGCAGGAGTTCAACATTTGAAAGTTTACTGTAGCAAGTCTGTTTTATGTCCCGCCCAGTGTTCATTTTGACAGCAAATTTTGATTTAGTTTTAGTCATATTTTAGTCATCTGAATTGTTTTAGTTTTAGTCTAGTTTTAGTCGACGAAATACAATAAGATTTTAGTCGACTAAATCTACAGATTTAAATCTACAGTAGATTCTATTGAGAGACACCAATTTTTGTAGATTTAGCCGACTAAAATCTTATTGTATTTCGTCGACTAAAACTAGACTAAAACTAAAACAATTCAGATGAGTGAAATATAATGGGTTTAGTTCAATTGTAATGCATTAATTTAGAATTTCTCTTAAATTTCTAAACCCATATACTCCCGGAGAAAACATCTATTAAGCTCTTAATAAAAATGGTTTAAAAAATTTGAACATGCAATACAGATACAGATTTAACTACTGTGACTTAAAAAAATTCTTACAATCAAATAAAACCACGTTTCCTAAAGTAGAAAAGTCTTCTTTTCAATGAATGATATATGCATTCTTTATAGGCTATAACTAGCCTACTTGCATACATCATTATTTATTCTTTCAAGCAGCAGACATATTTATTTGTATGAATTAAATATAATGAATCCTTATTAAAGCTATTAACGAGCAGTGAATGCTTTTCTTTTTCTTTTGTTGCTTGATCAATATTAAGGACACGGACCGCACTGTATTATTACCCACTGTCACTTTAAGACAGCGGATCCTGTCCAATGACATGCGGATCCAATTGCACTGATGCACATCCGATACACTCAAAACTGTTTAAGACATAATAACCAACACAGAGTTTACGTGAATACTCTCCAAAACGGACATTTCGACATAATGTTGTGTATTTGTCCATTCAGACATGAAAGAGAGCTCAATTCAGTCCTCGCGCGCTGTAGACATGTGCATGGCTGCACGCTTCGGGTCGGGTGTGTGCGGACAGAAAACCGAACCAAGTAGTGCTATTTTTTGCGTCGTCACTCTTATTCAGATCTATATGTCCGCTCAACTCATTCTCTCAGACGTTTACATTTTTTAACGTTTTATGAGACATGCAGCGCATGCGCACTCGTGTGCCGCTGGGTAGATCAGCTCGTTACAGTACAAATGTGCGCATCTACCACAAACGCAGGACATCAGTTCTGACTGGATCGTTTCCCAAATCTTCACTATCTAACATTTTTGTCTAGTTTGTATTCGTTGACGAAAATGTCAATAGATTTTCGTCATAGTTTTTGTAATTCAAAACTAGTTTTTATGTAGTTATCGTCTCGTTTTCATTATGGTAGGCTGTAGTTACTCGCACATTGTGCTCGTAAATCATTTTTCCGGTTCGCACGTATCGATTTTTAGGGGCATATGCGAGCAAAATGGTCACACTGTAGAGCCCTGCTTTAATGCAGTGTGTTACATAGCTGTTTGTGAATGTAAAATGTCTGCAAAATTTTAAAGCTGAAAGTGCACGACAAAGTTGTTGTTTCCTAAAAGAAAGAATCGATTCTGAACTGCTGAAACGAGTCGTCAGTATTCCAGTCTCACTTCCTGTTACATACCTGCGTAACAATGTAACAATTTGCATAATGCCAACATACGGCCTTCATTTGCTGCTCGCAAATTTGGAGTTTGGTTCATGTCGACATGTCCACTTTGAATGAACTAAAGCATGAAGACTCGCACTGGAGTTGATACGGAAAGATCAACACCATTGTTCGTATGACTGTGTATCAAGCGCTGAGGAAGCCTCCTGAGCTGAAATTCAGATATGGTAATAGGTGTTTTTTTGTGTTTCCAACACAAGTGGCAATCTGTAGACCAATCACAATAGACTGGGCTATCTGACCAATAAGAGAAGAATAAGCTTCGCGGAAAGGAAGGATTTAGTGAGATTAAGGCTGCGTCCCAATTCGCCTACTTATACTACGCCCTAAAAGTATGTACTATTTTTGTGAAGTACATAATTTGAGTGTGTAGCAAAAGATTAGGCAAGCTTTGGGACATACTACATCGTCATCTTTAACGGACAGATCTGTCGTGTGCATCCAGTTACCGTAAACTGCCCTGTCAATCATCTTGTCACAGTTAAAATCCTCCATTCAATATAATTTAATTTCCTACCGTTTCGGAGAGAAATGTTGAAGCACGTTGATCTGCCAGTCGTGGGTCTTTCATGCGTAGAAAGTTAATGGCTAAACGTATCTTTACAAAAGTTCACAATGCTGCTGCAGATGCAATATAACGTAGACAACATTGAATAAATAAATTTTCGTCAGGTTAGAAACTGATTATTAATCACTCAAATTAATCAAATTAATCACCCTTTATCTAAACCTCTCAACATAACCGCCGGACTAGCGCGTCCTCCATGTCTGTAGTTCTAATCGAATCGTCGTCCAGCGTGTGATGGGTTGTGGGCAATATTAGCCGTCAGAGTGCGCATCGATCTGCACTTCGAATTCTGACCGGAAATAGGAAACCATCCGGGTATCTTTGGAACACTTATTTCAACATACTACGATTTGAGACATACTAATTCTATTTTCAAATACTATTTAGGACGGATAGTATGCGAATTAGGACGCAGCATAAGGGTGTATTCACACCTGTCTTGTTTGGTTCGATTGAATTGAACTCAAGTTCGTTTCCCACCTTGGTGCGGATCTTTTGGGCAGGTGTGAATACAGCAATCGCACTTGGGTGCGGACCAAACAACTGTAGTTGTAATAACTGCTAAATTTAACCATCATAGAGTGAAAGTTTATAATTTAGACATGTTTTGTCTTGCCAATTTTAAAAATTCAACTTAAAACTACCCATCTTGGCAAGTATTCTCTCAGTTATGTCATAAGTGAACAAATGAGAAATAAATCAGATGTTTGTCAGTTTTTTCGGTCCGTGCATTCTGTCTTAAAGTCAAGTATATTTATATAGCGTTTTTCACGATATAGATTGTATCAAAGCAGCTTCACAGTATCAATCAAAATAACATAACAGTGTTTGTTTCTTAGTGGAAAAACATCCACGTTTGGTAGGGCTGATCAATGGTATTAATGATTGGTTAATTAATTTGAATATCCCCAACTGAGCAAGCCAAAGGCAACAGTGGCAAGGGACCAAAAACTCCATCAAGTGACCTACTGGTGTCCTAAAACTCCATCAGATGACCTAATGGAGAAAAAAAACAACCTTGGGAGAACCCAGGCTCAGTCGGGGGCCAGTTCTCTTCTGGCGTAAAGTGACCACAGACACCTAATATTCCTACGGTCGACTGTGTCATACTACTGTTAGATGTTGTAACTTTGTTATTTAGTATTCATCTCTGCTTGTAATTTGTGTATTTGTTCTTATTTAATTGCACTACGAAAGATCTCCATGATTAGCCTGTTTTTGCACTTCCTGAAATTCCCTGCTTTAGAATTTCTGTCCAATGAATGGATGACCTTAGCACACGTGTGGTTTTGTTTACAAATTTTTGGTTTACTTGCAAAAGGGGTAGTGTGAAAGCGAACCACACCAAACAAACAAAAAATTAATATTGTATTTGGTCCGGACCGCAAGTGAACTAGCGGACTTTCCTGGTGTGAATACACCCTAACGAACCGTTCTCAGACTCTTTGAGAAATTAGGTGATATACAATGTATATAAGAAAAAAGTGTTTTGACCTTGGATGCATGTAGACACATTAGGAGATCTCCAAAACAAAATTAGGAACCTTTAAAATGGCAGCATTGGGGCAATTTAAATATGTAATTAATTTAATTGATAAAATTTGAAATGTAATTTTTTTTTAGTATGCAAATTACAGTACTGTAAAAGTATTGTGTTATCTATTGTTGTCACGATTAGCCACTCACTCCCTGGGTTATCACGGACTACATTTCCCATCATGCACATCCCTGGACTGATTACACCAAACACCACACACCTGCATGGCGCTGATTACACACACCTGCATCTCATTCACACACACACACATATAAACCACTTCCACGCACCACACCAGTGCGAAGTGTGTGTGTGTGTGTGTGCGCGTGCGTGCGTGCGTGCGTGCGTGCGTGCGTGCGTGCGTGCGTGCGTGCGTGCGTGCGTGCGTGCGTGCGTGCGTGCGTGCGTGCGTGCGTGTGTGAATGAATGAGATGCAGGTGTGTGTAATCAGCGACGTGCAGGTGTATGGTGTTTGGTGTAATCAGTCCAGGGATGTGCATGATGGGAAATGTAGTCCGTGATAACCCAGGGAGTGAGTAGCTAATCGTGACAATTGTATTAACTAATGTATAGAACCTTATTGTAAAGTTTTTCCATTTTTAAATACTTAATGGATAGAGTTTTTTAAATGTATTTTGTGAAGCATTCCAGTGGTCAGCAGCAGTTGAACACTGCAACGTTTTAGGAGTGAATGCAGGTTTTAAATTATTGTTACAGAAGTTGTGTAATGTTGATGTTTAATATGATCATCAAAAAACTTTTTGATTACCATCAATGCCAACAGTTTCATTGTTTGGTGTAATAAACATGTGAAAAGACATACGAGTGCAGCGTGCGGGAGAGAGACAGATTTGTGAATTATTTTCTTGCAAATTCAGCCCTGTTTTAAAGCGTTAAATAATGAGGATGGCTGTCACTTTTAAATAATTTTGTGTTATTTGTGATTAAATTAAACCTACTGGTGTTATGACATTAGTCATATATGGACGATACAGGCTTTGTTCACAAATATCATGATAATCTTGAGAAAAGCCGTTTCTTTAAGAGTCACACGTGTTTGTAAATATGGTTGTCAATCCTAAACATATGCCAGTGACTGTATCTACAGAATAATATTAAACTCCAACAGGAGAGGTGACAACCATTTTTGCAGTGCGTTCGTCGCCTTGGACACTCAACAAAGTAGCTCTGTTGCCATTGGTTACACTGATTGCTGAACACAAAGTACTCAATTAGCTTCATTTAAGAATGCTAATTGGAAATTCTTCATCAGTAGTCCGCCATTATTTTCTATAGCTTGAAAATTAATCAGCTGCAAACATGATTTGTATGATTATGTGTGTAATTGCCTTTAAATATGATGCATGGAGAATTCCACTTTGTGGGTCTTTTGAAAAATGCTCACGTTTCCTTCCTGTTTTTAGCAATGGTTTGAATCTCACAGGTCAGTGTAACTTCCTGCCAGGGTGCGTGATTGGATGCCAGGGTTTTGTGGTTAAAGGATGCCACACATGGATGATTGATTATAATGTCATGGGCTCGACAGAACTACCAGAGGATTTCATATTATATCTTTCAGATGCAATCAAGCTGTCTTTTATTTCTCACCGCATATGTGTGTATCTCTCTCTCTCTCTCTCTCTCTCTCTCTCTCTCTCTCTCTCTCTCTCTCTCTCTCTCTCTCTCTCTCTCTCTCTCTGTGTCTGTGTGTGTGTGTCCCTGTTTGATCCATCACTTCCATCATGGAATTCAATGCTTGATAGCTGTGTGAGTGGACTTGCATAGATTGCCTACTGTTGAAGCCTGGGGAGAGCAATCTCTCTCTCTCTCTCTCTCTCTCTCTCTCTCTCTCTCTCTCTCTCTCTCTCTCTCTCTCTCTCTCTCTCTCTCTCTCTCTCACACACAGACACACACACACACACACACACACACACACGCACTAAAACATCAGTTAAACATTGATTGAGAAGAAAGTGCTGTATGCTCGGATAGGGAAGTTTTGTCAGTCTCCTCAGTGTTGCTCGTACCTTAAACATTATTGAAATGCTTCCCAGGGCCACTGCCACCCAATGAGACCAGATTTGTGATGTTCTCATCTGATTTGCAGTGTCAACTTCAATGACCGGAGCAGATGAGACTCCTCAGAATGTTTTTGATCAGGCAAAGGTGTATTTCACAAATAAATGTAGATATTGATTTTGTAAAAAACGTGGCCACAACCCTGGTGCGCTGGTTTGTAAAAGAGAACAATAATGTCAAAGCTATCTTTTAAAATATGTCTGCAGCTGCCTTTTTTCTTTTCAAAAAGAAAAAAATCCTATCATTGGAGTCAGTGAATGGAAATCTGAATACACTCTGTGACGTTATAACCTGATCAATTCTCTTTTGATTTTTGTCAGAGACCACAAAAAGTAGATTTTTTTTTAATAATCTGAAGAAAATTTGAGTGATATTGTTAGGTGGTTGATAGAATATGTGCCACCAAGGTTCAATATACAGTAATAATAGTGGTTTGCCTTACAATAAAGTATTAAAATCAAGTAAAAAACGGTAACTGGGGTCCTCGAGGATGTAAAAAAAAACTTGCAGAGCACTCTCGTGCAAGGTGTAATTTATTTACAGTGACAATAAGAAAGACAGTCCACAGTGAAGTATAAAGGTGTACACAAAAACCTAAAAAGTACCCCAAAAAAAAATAATAATAAAAAATAAAGACGAAAAACTCTCCAAAACGTATCCAGTCATAAACATGCGCTCTTCGTCTGCTCTGTTTGGGCGACGCAGCGTTTACCCGCCGAAAGTCTGACTGCTCCTACATCAAACAAACAAACAAACAAACGAAAACATGCGAACAAAACACAAGACACGGACAGTGTGTGTGTGTGTGTGAAATGATGGGGTATGCGACTGGACTGAAGGGAAATGTGGTGTGGAGAAATGTCTGTGAGCCATTGGACCGGCGTCTGCACCCGCGTTGTCGATGGCGAAAACAACAGGTGAGGATGGGGAATGAAGAGTGAATGGGGTATGTATGCAAGTGTGTTTGTGTGTGTGTGCCAGTGCTGCTCCCTCAGCAGTGACTATCAGACAGATTTGTCACATCACCTTCCCCCTCTTCAAGCCGAGTACTGGCCGGAAACCTGGACAGATAGTCGGCAACCACGTTTAGCCTTCCAGGTCTGTGCCGGATCTTAAAGTTAAAGGGCTGCAGTGAAAGGTACCATCTCATGACTCTGGCATTGTGATCTTTCATAGAGTGTCTCCAGGTCGAACTCTCTTCCGAGGAGGTAAGCTTTCCAGGGCCCACTTAACAGCGAGGCACTCCTTTTCAACTGCTGAGTAGCGAGTCTCCCTTGGCAAAAGCTTACGGCTTAGGTATACAACTGGACTCTCATTTCCCTGGGTTCCCTGAACCTGGACTGCCCCAACTCCTGTAGTGGATGTATCTACCTGGACCAGAAACCTTTGGGTAAAGTCAGGACTTTGCAGGAAGGGACTGGAGCACATCTTCTCCTTCAGAGCTTGAAATGCCGTCTCACAGTCTTCAGTCCACGGGACAGGGCTTGCTATGCCTTTGCTCAGCAGGTTGGTCAGGGGTGCAGCTACAGAGGCGAAGTTTGGGATGAACCGTCGGTACGAGCCCACCAGTCCTAGGAACGACCTCACTTCCTTCTTGGTATTTGGTCTGGGACTTTGACAGATGGCCTCCATATTGTCAACTTGAGGACGTAGTTGCCCATTGCCCAGATGATAACCCAGATTGTTCGCCTCTTGCCTTGCCCACTCACATTTTGCCACATTTTATGTTAATCCTGCCTCTGTTATCCTTTCCAGGGTCTGTCTCATGTGCTGTAGGTGCTCTTTCCAAGAGTTGCTGTGTATGACCACGTCATCCAGATACCTTGCAGGACTCTGTTCATTAATCTCTGAAATGTTCAACTCTGAAATCTCTGAAGCTCCATGCTGTCCGAAAGGAAGGACGGTAAAATGGAAGAGCCCCAACGGAGTCTGAAAGCGGTGTAGGGTCTGGAAGTTGGCTCTAGGGGTACTTGCCAATATCCTTTGCAGAGATCTAGTGTGGTGATGTACTTGGCTTTTCCTATTCTCTCCAGCATATCATCTACCCGTGGCATCAGGTATGCATCGAATTTGGTTTGGGCATTGAGCTTACGGAAGTCAATGCAGACACGTAAGGATCTATCCTTCTTTGATCATGGGACTGCACCAGTCACTCAACAATGGCTCAATCACCCCCAGCTCTCTCATCATCTTAGTTTCCTTCCTCAGGTGTTCTACCAGTCGCTCAGGTACCTCATAAGGTCTCTGTTGGAATCGGGTGGGTTCAGTAAGGTGTATGGTGTGGTGTATTATCTCTGTTTGTCCAGGCCTCTGACAAAACAGAGTCGGGAGTTAGACTCACCACAGACGCTTGCCTCTCTGTGACCTCAGACCTATCTTCCTCCTCCACATCCTTCACTTTCTGTACCATCAACGCTGACTCAGGTTTTTTTCCTGGTGATTCTCTCCACTCTTTTAATAGGTTAAGGTGGTAGGTTTGCTTGGACTTCCCCTTGTCGGGATGGTGGATCTCGTAAGTCACTGGCCCCATCTTCCGGACCATAGTGTATGGCCCTTGCCATTTCGCCAGTAGCTTGTGTGTTGAGGTTGGTAGTAAGAGTAAGACCCTCTGACCTGGTTGGAACTGCCGTAGTCCTGCGTGCTGATCAAACCACCGCTTTTGTACTTGTTGTTTCGCCTGCAGGTTTTCTCTCTCACTTGTTCCCGGTACCGCTCTAGATGGTCTCTCATCTCCAACACATACTGCAAAATGCCTTTCTCCTTGGTTTTAGCTGCAGGACTCTCCTCCCAGCTCTTTTGCAGCAGGTCCAGCGGTCCTTGCACTTGCCAACCGTAGAGGAGTTTAAATGGTGAGAAAACCTGTTGACGCTTGAGAAACTTCTCTGTAAACAAAAGGTAGCCACCTGTCCCAATCTCGTCCCGTGACTGCAACGAACTTCTACGGCATATTTTTGAGGGTCTGGTTGAACCTTTCCACCAGGCCGTCTGTCTGTGGGTGGTATGGGCTTTTTTTGATGGCGGTAATGCCCAACTGTCGGCTCATCGAGACATCCTACAGAAGCCTCAGAGGCTGTTGTACAGAGGTACTTCTCAAGCCTTTTTTGTTGGCGGTACTTTTTCGGGCCCTTAGTCCCGCCCTGCAACAGACTACAATCAAGATCTGGCAATCAAGGTTTGGCATTTCATTGTTTAACCAAGTGATGTAATTATTTGTGTTGTTTTTCTGAGAACATTTTAGAAGAAAAGCATACTGATTTGACTGAGAAGGCCAGTCATTAAAATGAGGAATTAATGTGTCTATTTTGCACTCTTGATATTTTAGGGTACGTTTATATAGCAACGATATGCTTAAAAAGTTTTTCCTTCAAGTTTTCCGCGTACATACGACACCATTGTCGAAACGATCCCCATTCACACGGATCTGCGAAAACGACTAAAAACCCTGTATTTTGCTGCCAGACCATTAGATGGCGATGAAACACTATAGACTGAATGCATTTGCATGACGTCATCGTCATCAGAGATTTGTATTTCTGTTATTTACATGGAGACCATTTAAAAAAACGTGCACTTTGAAACCCGTTTTCAAAAGTTCGGTAAACGCAGGGGAGGGGGAAATTTGACACAGACACAAACACTAAAAGTCATGGTGTTCATTTGTTTCTTTTAATGGCAGCAGTGAATATATTAAATGAACAATTATTTGAACTGTACATTAAACTAAACATTGGGACATTTATTTTTATGTGATTTACCCAAAAAAATCAAGCCCGACCCTACCCGAGCCCGTGCACGTTGTGTCCGAGCCCGGCCTGGTCCGACATATTAACTGTAATTATGAGCCCGAGCCCGATTTAAACCCAACCATTTTTTTTAATACGTGGGTCGTTATAACTGACGTTCTCAACTACTTTCTGTTACTTTCTCCCGCAACATTTATGTTTTGTCCCACTCCCACCCGCAAATAGACTTTTTCTGTACCTCAAAATACTTTCAAGTTAGCCTGACGTGTCGCCATCATACACATCAGCAGAAATGCTCAATTATTTGTTATTAAAGCATTAACACACAAACCACTGTTTGTGTTATAACATAAAAGCAAGCAGCTACTGCGTGCATGGTTTGGCATGAATGAGCGCAAAGTGTGCTCCCTTAATAATTCCTAAAAAGCTGACATCAGTTCATCGCGATCTCACATGTCTCTGTTATTTTCAATGAAGCTGACTGCACAATGGATCTTTCATAATATACATACTTTGTTTGTTATAATTAGAGGATTTGCCAGCATACAGAGTTCAGCTATGAACAAAAAGTCAGTTTTGAGCGGTGAGGGAATTCTATCTTAAACGCTTCTGATTGGCCATTGTGTTCAAGAAATCAACATGTCTGTGATCGGCTACATCACTCAACGCTGCAAATATGTTATAAAAAGCTACTCTGGCCTGTAAATTGTTTCTATTTTGTTTTAGTTGTTCTTGTTGCTTTTCTGCAACAGATGAATAAAAATGTATTAGTTTTTATGTTTTATTCATAGATATTTCTAGTTTGCGGGAGTCCCGTGAATCGTTTTATTCTCCCGTAACGTGCACACACAGAGTGAGACTGCATTACCGTCCGCGCTCGCACTCGGCCATCAAATCTAGTCCCGCGCTGCACTCTATTGCGTTGGAAGTGCACGTCACTAGATCAAGGGCCCGGGCCGAGGATAGTGACGGGAAATATCGGGTGATATAGGCTATATGATATATCCGGTGATGACTGGACTTTTGATTCTTGTCAGGGGCAGGATGCGCAGCACTTAGACTTGGAGCAGGAGAACTACTCCGGCTGCTACTCGCAGTAGAGCGAGTGTTACCATCTTCAGTTCCCTGTGAGCATTTAAAAAACGCAAATATTTTTTTCTGGTTTTCATCTCGTTGAGGCGACATATTTCCCGCCGCGCGCTCTCTGTCCGCAAATGCTCATCTGTATGTGACGCAAGTGTTTGTTTGTGTGTGAGTGTGCGCACTCATTGGGATAATTGTAAACGCGCAAACATAGACAGAAAAGACATGCCATGGTGGAAATAAGATAAATAACATATTACTTAAGGACTATTTAGTTTGTTTAATAAAATAACAAACTGTAATCTGGCGCTATAAAGAAAATCAAATCAAATTTACTTGACCTTCAAGGGGGTTGGGGCGAGCCGTTAGGAGGGCGGGCCTTATATAATGGTAGGGGAAACTCTGGTCTTGTTCATGTGAAATAATAATAATACAAAACAATACAAAATTTAATTACATTTGAATAACAGTGTGAGTTTTTCTCTATACAGGGGTTGGTAAATCGCTTCGAAATTATTTTATGTGATTCTCATTGGCTTGAGACAAAAAAAAAGTCAATTTACTCTGTGAGAATGTTCAATGGAGACAGAGACCTTTGATCAGGTGATACAATGGGCGACTTTATATTATCAGCCCGCTTGTGAGAATTTTTAGCTCAAGGACGAATTGTTTATTTTCTCACCTTTCTCATCACCGGTTCCTGCTTCTCTTCGGATTCCCTCATTTAGACTTTCCAACCTGAAATTAAAATGACTTTTTCCCATCAAATGTCTTAACATTTGAAGTAGTGTGAACAATTACCTGCATTATGAAGATCCTGCTCCAGGCACTGCTACTGGAATCATCGCTGGCCTCCGGTCTGCTTTGATTAAATAATGTGGCAACGCACAGAAAATGTATGATCTGAAAAAGATCAGGCTTGAATCGATAGAAGTGCTGAGTGCTCTGTGCAACAAATCTCTCTCTCAACCTCGATTACCCTGAGCTGGTTTGGGATCACTAGTTGCTGTAATGGAGAGGTAGTGATTTGTTTTTGTTGTTTTTTTTCATAAAGGGTGAGGTTAATGAACAGAATCAGGAGAGCAGCTGCAGAGATGAGCAAAGACTTTGTGTAATCTATCTTTTTATCTTTTTTTATATTGGTTTTCTTGGAGGTGAAGGACAGTTTGTGCTGCTCATTTCAGTGTGGATTGTTTTGTGTAACTCCTCACAATATATTATAGCTTGTAAATATAGACAGTTATTGAAGGATTTCTAATGTGGTAAAAAAAAAAAAAAAAAAAAAAAAAAAATATATATATATATATATATATATATACAAAGTAACACTGTACAACAGCGACACCCACAGGTAAAGTTAAAGCGGGAGACGCGTCTCCTCTGTCCCCATTGATTTAAAGTGCCCCATTATGGTTTTTCGCATATTCCCTTTCATGCAGTGTGTAATATAGCTGTTTGTGAATGTAAACGTTCTGTAAAGTTGTAAAGTCGAAAGTGCACAATAAAGTTATTGTCTCCAAAAGAAAGAATCGAGTCTGAACCGCCTTTGCCAGTCGTTTGAGTTTCAAATCCTCCTGCTTTATGGTTCTACGTCACTATACATTTGCATAATTCCCGCCTAGGTTGAATGTTGTCCGCCCGCGAACAACTTGACCAGTCCTTAAATGTAATTTTACTGACGACTGCTTCTCAATTCTCTGACTTGAATGCGGGATTCCCAAACGCTTGCTCTTGAAAGATGGGTCAGTACCCAGTTTATTTGGACTTGCTCCTCAGAATCACAACCTGTAATTATGAATAATTATTGATGTATTTTCTACCAGGTGTTCAAAATAGGTAGTTTTGTTTTATATATTGTGTAGGTCCCCGGCTAACCGGCTTACTCACATTTTCACTGTCTTGATGAAATACTTCTGCTAATCAGCTGTGGGCCACTATTACCAACAACTGTCTATTAATGCAGATTTTCTATCATTCTTACTACTCTGAGTAAAGATAAAGGAGGGAGAAAGATTTGTTTTATAAATGTTTGTAACATCAGTCAGGAATGTAAGGGGAATTACAGTTGCAACACCTAATTGTTAGGGTCCTGTCACCTGTTTATATCTGGTTTGGTGACAGAGCTCTGACATTTCCGGTTTGTCATGTGTTTGTGTTTAGTCTGGTTTGTTGTGAGCACATTGCTTGTCTTGTATTCCTTGTTCCATGTGCTCTCTTGTCAATTGTCTGGCCTCTTCCATCTTGTTACCTGATTATTGATTAATTTGCCTGCCTTGTTCGTTACCTTCTTTTGTTTGCTTCCTATTTAGTCTCCCTGCGTTTGCAGTCCTCTGCTGGTTCGTTGTCTGTTTCCCTCGTGTTATGTTCCTGCCGATGCCTGTCCTGTGGAAGTCCTTATTTGTTTTTCGTTTGGTTAATATATTTAATAAATATCCTTCCCTGCACTTGAATCCTCGCTTCACTTTTTTTTACCTTGCGTGACACGCATAGTGTACCTTAAACGGAGTAGTGTATCACTGAGAAAAGTTTCTACTCAAGTAGTCCTTGCGATGGAGGTTCTGGTTGAATAACTAGTTCTTCCAATGTTTCTTCATCAGACTCGCACTCAGATTGATATGGTTAATTTGACATCATCGTTCGTTACTGTCTTTAGTTTAAAGTGTGTACAATCACTGAGCTGTAGGAAGCCTCAGGAGACAGAGTAGCTCGCTGAAAGGAGGGATTTAGAGAGACTGATTTATCCATTGAGTCGTTTGAGAATCATTGAAAAATGTGGTGATGTGCATTGTATATTATGAGTAAATGAAACTTACTAATTTTTTTTTCACCTTTGATGCATGTAATCCTGTTGTAGGAGACTCCAAAACAAAATTAGGAGACTTTAAAATAGTATAATAGGGGCACTTAAAAACACAAACTAATGCGTGCGGTGGGTTTAAGATATACTCACGGCTAAGTTCTTTTTCGTTCTTTGTTTTAGAGTAAAACTAAGTTCTTGCGCGCTTTCCTCTCTCATTAATAAAATAAACTCACAACAATATTGAGAAAACAGCAAGCATTTAAATTAAGCATTAGAAAAGCATCTGGTCAGCAACGTGGTTTGCACAAACTCTACGGCACTCCAGTAAAGTCACATCACGTTTATTTTGATCACTTTATACAATACCTGGCTTAAAAATCAAGCAGCTTTACCGTATTAAACATGAAAAACAGTGTCCGTGTCTCGTAGAGGTCTACATGGAGCACCCGAGACCTGTGGACCCGACCTGAATATAGACCTGTACGGGTTCGGGTCTATATTTTAAATGGTCAGCCGGGTTCGGGTCGGGTCCCCTTGCAACTTGTAAAATTAGAATAAGAAAGTGTGAGCCGGGAAATAAGGTTAAGAAAACACAAATTTAAACTTTTAATTTAATAGCAATTTAGTGTGGAATATGTGACAATTGGGTCCAGTCGGGTCTGTGTCTTTCTGCCGGGTTCGGGTCCAGCTTTCAAACAATAGACAGGTCCAGGTAGTACATTTATGACATTTCCCGGATCTGCACGGGCCCGGGTCCAGATTTTTGGACCTAAGTCATAAATATAGTGTTCATGTTTTCACTCACGGACATCTGACTTCGACCGCCTGAACAGGCCAAATTGACCAGAATTTTTGTTCGAAATGTCACATCTGTTTCTTCTTCGATTTCGTATATCGTAAGTATGGGGTGCCTTAAAGGGACATTGTGTAGGAATTTCTCCCATCTAGCGATGAAATTGTATTTTGCATTCAAACGAATTGTGCTCTCCAGCGCCTCGCTTTTTCAAATGCGTGTTGCATCTACGGTAGCCGCTATGGAAAGCTATGACAGGATGTCTTCTAATAGCACTTTGTCGAGTTTTCTTTCTGTCTATATAATAAAGTACAAAATCAAGAAATGAAAAAAAAAGATTGTAATTAAGACTGTAACATTGACTTACCTGTCGAGGAGAAAGCAGGCAACTTCAGCGTCTCTTTTGAAATCTTTCTCCTGCATTAGCTCTTTCCACCTGGAAAAAGCTATCCCGACATTGTCTCTTCTTTTTTGAAATCTCCGGTCACGTTTCCTTTTACGTTCAATTTTGGATTTTTTTGGCGACAAGGATTTCTTCTCCTGTGGCTCGGCATATTTATGGTCCGCCATTAAAAATAACTGTGCAATGCAGCCTTTTAAACTTGCCGGGGCAGTGACAAGCGCCTCTCACTGCTCTACTCCTACATTTCTGTTGCTTTTAGTTTCCACAACGTGTTGGCCTAGTACTTTTTGTCCCTCTCTGCTATTATAGTTTTTCAAGATGCCGGAACTACATGGAAGCCTCTGTGGACCTATGTCCCATGTATATAAAGATAATAAATTCTTCATTTACGAGGATAAGTCAGATAATTGGCGGAGGTATTTGTAAATCATTGATGACATATTTATGAATAAAAATATTGATTTTTAGATTTAAAAAAAATCTAAAAAACTACACATTGTCCCTTTAAGTGGGGGGTGATTGAGAATGAATAGGGGAAAGTCGATATCTCTAACACGCTATGATTGGATATGATCGGTTATGATTGGATATGATTGGTTCGTGCAATAAATCCAGCCTCTTGTTTTCGTTGTTTTCGCGCGTTCTTGAATCGACCTGAATGAAGACATAGCGTTATGGGAAGACTAATTAAAAAGTAAGTAAACAACTCAGGCATTTAGATATCACTGCTTTGTCATGTCAAATTCAAACATGAAATGGCCTGAAAGCGTGATTACTTGGGTTTTTTATTGAGTAATTTGGGGAATTTAAGATACATTTTCGTGTCTGTGACTATTGTGTGTGCAAGCTTGATGACTGCTGAAAATAAGTTGACTGTTTCAAAGAAAAGCTCAACATTAGTTCCCAAATAATATATTGTTTAAATTGTCAATGCATTTAGTTATTATTTTGAAATACATGTAAAAATGCATAAAAACACTAACTTGATGAAATTTATATTTATTTTAATAAATGAACATTACAAAGTTAGTATAAAAATACAAAATAGAATTGTATTTGGTCTCTCTTTTTTATGTAATGTTTATTTAACCAGTAAAATTGATAAATATAAAAAAAATCATTTAAAATGAATCACTGCATACCACTATATATATACAGTATATATATATATATATATATATATATATATATATATATATATATATATATATATATATATATATATATATACTGTGGGTAGATAGATAGATAGATAGATAGATAGATAGATAGATAGATAGATAGCCAAGATATATACATGCACACACAAGTTCTTATAAGGCATCATTGCTGTGTGAACATGGCCTTGGTCTTTCCCTCTCATTTTCTTTCTTGTCTCTGTCCAGGAAAAAAAAAAACTTCAAGTCCCATTTTCTCAATGATTGGTTTTCCTCTCTTTCCGTTATCTGTCTCCCTCTCTCTGTGTCTCTGTAGACATTATGCACCTCCATTAAATCTCATCTCACTCTGTTTGTCTGGTAGGTT
The DNA here is from genome assembly GCA_030578275.1 of Meda fulgida. Taxonomy (NCBI): domain Eukaryota; kingdom Metazoa; phylum Chordata; class Actinopteri; order Cypriniformes; family Leuciscidae; genus Meda; species Meda fulgida. Next base: position 24,464,916 of record CM060633.1, on the reverse strand, counting down.
TATCTCTTTTTCTCTCTCGCTCTCTCTCTCTGCCCTCATTCTTACTCCATGTGTCTGTTGTGGCCTGCAGGGCAGAGCGAGAGACAGACGAGGCCAAACTCTGTCCTGCTGCTGCTTGTGTTCAAAGACAAGACTTCTGCCTGCTTGGCTCAGTAGATATCCAAACACTGGCCACATGGCATGTGCTGAGAAAGACGTAGTTGAGGGAACACTTAATGCCTTTTCATTTGGCTAGCTCAATTTTCAAGATGTGAGCTCAATAGATGCCAAATCTCTCTTTTTCTCATTTTCCACAGATAGTGCTAGTTCTGGATTCAGTGCTTTTTTATTTTTATTCCTTAATATTTAAGTTCCTATTGTTACATCAAAGCCATCTTGTGATGTAATACGGCAGAATAAAATGACTTTTGATTAGTTTTATGTGAACTCAAAATGGAAACACTCAGCTTTCAAATGCAATTGTTTCGTCTAAAAAACTACTGTTTTTTAGACTTTTTTTAGACTGCAATTTCTAGACTTTATATGGGATAATCATGAGACTTATACAAGCATTAATTTTAAACATAAATGATAAAAAATATTGGTATGGAGTGACATATGGAGTGGTATGATTTTATTGGTGTCTGCTGACTCAAAATGATGGACCATGTCACACTGGGCCTGGATGTGCAGTGTCCTGGATCTGAAGAGCTTGCTGAACCGAGCAAAGCTAGAGTCAGAGTTTAAAGTCTTATCCAGCAACATCAGTTACCAGAAGCATGGCTCCACAATGCATTGCTGTTAATGAGGCCCCAAGTCATTAAACACCAGCCACCAACAGTGTGCTTCATTAAACCTAGCAATAAACATCTAACAGGTCCATTGCACTCTTAGACTGTCGAAAATAATTGATCTGTAAATATAAGACTTTCAGGTGTCATTCTGCTTTCTCTTGTGTCCACTACATTTTTACATTTTAGTGTTTTTTTGTTGTTGTTTAGTTTCTTTTTAACTTCCAAGTCTTAATGCTCAAAATGTCTCAAGATTCAAAGTGTCTATGAAGTATATGGACACCATTAATTAGAACCAATAAATATTTTACAGCTAGATGTCATAAGAGATTTTTTAAGTTAAAGGACGTTTTAGATTGTAGAGAGCATTTGATTGGAAAGAAGATGTGATGAGGAGCTGAAGTCTGCGGTGATGTCATAACAATTTGTGATCCATTTTAGCAGACGTGAGTTTTATAAGTTTTGAATGTTTATATCTTCTAAATACGAATGTTGTCATTGTTTTTGGATCACACCAGCTTATTCAAAACCTCAAGGCTAACATATTCATACTAAAAGCTAATCACTTACATTTTGATTTCAGGGGGCCTTTAACTTTTTACTGGTCCTTTAAAAAAATGGCAACCAATATTGATCAGAAGAAACTTTATTGTAATATCAATAACAATATCTAGTGGGAAAAAACGTTCTTGATAAGAAAAATGAGTCTAAGAACAGTTGAACAACTCTTATACACATATACTTAAAAATAGCAAATAGCAAATAAATATATATATACAGGTTCTTCTAAAAAAATTAGCATATTGTGATAAAGTTCAGTATTTTCCATAATTTAATGATAAAAATTAAACTTTCATATGTTTTAGATTCATTGCACACCAACTGAAATATTTCAGGTCTTTTATTGTTTTAATACTGATGATTTTGGCATACAGCTCATGAAAACCCAAAATTCCTATCTCAAAAAATTAGCATATCATGAAAAGGTTCTCTAAACGAGCTATTAACCTAATCATCTAAATCAACTAATTAACTCTAAACACCTGCAAAAGATTCCCGAGGCTTTTAAAAACTCCAAGCCTGTTTCATTACGCAAAACCGCAATCATGGGTAAGACTGCCGACCTGACTGCTGTCCAAAAGGCCATCACTGACACCCTCAAGCAAGAGGGTAAGAGACAGAAAGAAATTCTGTGAAAGGCAGAAGCAGAAGCGCCTGACCTGGGCTACAGAGAAGCAGCACTGGACTGTTGCTCAGTGGTCCAAAGTACTTTTTTCGGATGAAAGCAAATTTTGCATGTCATTTGGAAATCAAGGTCCCAGAGTCTGGAGGAAGACTGGGGAGAAGAAAATGCCAAAATGCCTGAAGTCCAGTGTCAAGTACCCACCGTCAGTGATGGTCTGGGGTGCCATGTCAGCTGCTGGTGTTGGTCCACTGTGTTTTATCAAGGGCAGGGTCAATGCAGCTAGCTATCAGGAGATTTTGGAGCACTTCATGCTTCCACCTGCTGAAAAGCTTTATGGAGATGACGATTTCATTTTTCAGCACGACCTGGCACCTGCTCACAGTGCCAAAACCACTGGTAAATGGTTTACTGACCATGATATTACTGTGCTCAATTGGCCTGCCAACTCTCCTGACCTGAACCCCATAGAGAATCTGTGGGATATTGTGAAGAGAAAGTTGAGAGACGCAAGACCCAACAATCTGGATGAGCTTAAGGCCGCTATCGAAGCATCCTGGGCCTCCATAACACCTCAGCAGTGCCACAGGCTGATTGCCTCCATGCCACGCCGCATTGAAGCAGTCATTTCTGCAAAAGGATTCCCGACCAAGTATTGAGTGCATAACTGAACATAATTATTTGAAGGTTTTTTTTTTTTTTTTTTGTATTAAAAACACTTCCTTTATTGGTTGGATAAAAATATGCTAATTTTTTGAGACAGGAATTTTGGGTTTTCATGAGCTGTATGCCAAAATCATCAGTATTAAAACAATAAAAGACCTGAAATATTTCAGTTGGTGTGCAATGAATCTAAAATATATGAAAGTTTAATTCTTATCATTACATTATGGAAAATAATGAACTTTATCACAACATGCTAATTTTTTGAGAAGGACCTGTAAGTAAAATAAAAAAAGCAAACATAACAAGCAAGATTTTGTTCTAAAGTATGATGTCATTCAGATGGTTTTCTAATTAGAGTATTCTGCCCTTCCTAACATATTTCATCTCTATATATTCCAATAAACAAATCTCTTAATTTCCCTTATTAGGGCAAGTAATTGAAAACTGAAAGGCTCGTCATCTCACCTGGTTAATGTTCATTCAAACTAGAGCACATCCTCTGCTTCCCATTAGCCTTTCTCTCTCTTCTTACTCTGAGCATTTATTCATGCCATCCTGCTCTTTAACTCAGCGCGTTACCTTCCAGCCTGTTCCAATGAAAGCTGCCAGAAGCTTTAGCTAAGGCTGTTTGCGCACTCTGTCTTTTTGCTGGTCCTTTTTTTTCCTTTCTGAGAAGGCAATAACTTTGTATGTATCTGAAATGAATCATAATAATCACCACAGCCCTGCCCCGGTCCTCTCTTTTATCTCTTGTGAGTGAACGGCGGCTAAATGAATGCTAACTTTTGTTTACACTGCGCTCCACTGTGTTTTTGTTAAATAAACGTCACCCCCATGTGAGCACCATTCAGAGCTGGTGTACCCTTCAGTGCTGCTTTGTCTGAGCCGCAGTTCTGTTCAGCTTAATAAGAGGGTGCTTTGGTGTACGGATGGCTAATGCTGTGTGTACGGCTAGCTAATTAATTTGATCAGCTAGTCACACTCTGGCATGTCCAGAGGGATAGGATGGATTGTAGGGGATCAGTGACGCAGATTAAAAGAGAGTAGCCACCGAATGCATTTCTCAGTTGGTACGGACAACCCTGAACCACTGTGTACTTTCATTAAGCTAATGCCGCAGAGTTTCAATGTGACAGCGGCTATTAGCATCCAAGATATTTCCTCACTATAAATGCTTGACTCTCATCCCCCTTGTCTACAGCTAAATAAATAGTTCTGCGGGACAGTCTATCAAAAACAGAATGTTAAAATGCTAATAGGGCTTTTGATATTGCAATGACCTGAGATGTTACAGCATCTTTTTATATACTTTCAAGCTTTTTTACTGATGGACAGTTCAGTTAAACTATCTGTCTGTCTTTCTGTCATCCAATATCTATCTGTCTATCTTATGTCTGTCTGTCTAATATATATCTGTCTATCTTATGTCTGTCTGTCATCCAATATCTATCTGTCTATCTTATGTTTGTCTGTCTAATATCTATCTATCTGCCTGTTTGTCTGTTCCATCCATTATCCATCTTATCTGTTTGTCTTCTAATATCATCCGTCAGTCTCTGTCGTTCATTCTATCTGTCGTTCAATCCTTCTGTTGTTTATCTGTCATTCTATGTATCTGCTGTTCTATCGTTTTGTCATTTTTATCTATTCTATCTGTCATTTGTTCTATCTGTCGTTGATTCTGTTGTTCATTCTTTCATTCTATCTGTCTATCTGTCGTTCAATTGTTTTATCTGTGATTCTTTCTCTGTCGTTCCATCTATCCATCTATCTATCTATCTATCTATCTATCTATCTATCTATCTATCTATCTATCTATCTATCTATTTATCTCATTATATAGATCTATCGTTCTATCCATTTGTTACCTGTCATTCTATCTTTATTCCTGCCTCTGTTGTTATTTCTATTATTCTATCTATAATATAAGATTTGCTCTTAAAAGCAAACAAAAAAACAAACAAAAAAGCAAAGCAAAGTCTTTGTTGAAAGCAAAAGTTGATTTAAGATATGTTTTCTTAAACAACTTTTGCTTAGCAAGTTAATTTACCTTGTTTCAAGGATGTTTAGATACCTTGACTCAAAAACGGGACAAAAATACTGATTAGACTGAGTAATTGTTTACTTGTTTACTCATGAGAGGCCAGATGATCAGAAAATACACAGTCCTTTCCCAGTTCAAATGATGAAAAACGTATTCCAAATCCAGAAGGATCCAACTAGTGCAAAAAAAAAGTGCAAATGAAATGAAGAACAGAATGCGATTGATCCTTTGGTGAATGCACGCCCAGGTTTCGTCTTATCTAAATCTTGTTGGGCCGTCCTGCTGTGAGCCTGGTGGCATCATGAACAAACCAGTACAGGAAATCTGATCAGCTGGAGTAACGAGCTCCGAGCTGCTGCTTCTCTTTGCATCTTTTATAGACCTCCACAAGCCTGCTCAACGCCACCTAAATTCTTAATGACCGCTCAGACTCGGCTGTATACACTCTCGTTTTCGCCTTCGCTCTCGACATACTCGCGGCTCCCTCAGATTGTTTGCTTTTACCTGACGGCAGGAAATGATGTGTCTCTTTGCTGATAAGGAGAATGACCTGTTTTGGATGTAGCTGAAAGCAAAGTGTCCTAGTAATGAGAGAATAGTGCTTAGGCTCTCGTGGCGAACATAAAAGAAAAGACACAAAAAGGAGAGGAAGCTCTTGGCAGCGTCTGGGAAATACTTGATATGAGGTTACCATGGGAACCTGCTAACACATTGAAATGGAGTCGTTTATTGACTGTAATGGCAATACCGCAAGCGTGCTGTGATGAGTTGAATCAAAACAGTTGTGCTTTTTATGTTAAAATGTAATTATGCTGAAACGGCAATCATTTAATAAGAGAATCACTGCAAAATGCTGCTTTTATAATCTTTTCCCATCTCCATAGTGAATGAACTAAGTTTTTCACAGTTGAGAAGTAATTTTCCCTGCATGTGCACCATTTTGCTTTTAAAAATAAAGACAAGATTTTTATACTTTAATAAAAGGCTCTAGGCTCTCTGGACTGCTATGATGAAACACTCAGAAGAAAACGAGAAAAAAAAACCTTCTCTTATGTCTTTTAGAGACCATGTTCCTGTTTGGCCCCTTTTATTCCTCTTTTCCTGTCTTGTTCCCTTTTTTATCTCTGTCTCACTGTCCGTTTCATTGTCACTAGAGGTGACCAGTTTATCAGAGATGACATCATTTGGAGACGTGCCAGTCTGAAAGAGATGCGCTGAGATTTTTTTTGTCAATAACTTTGAACAAAACCACACCGATTTGCATTTAAAGTCAACTTGAATTGGCATTCACAACCCTTTTAACTTCTGAAATGTCATGCATTTCCAGTTGTAACAGGATGTTCAATGAGAAAAATATGGGGTAGGGTTTAAAGTGATTGAATTGATTAACCATCTGCATTGGATTGTGAATATCGGGCATTACATATAATGTAGCACACCAGATTTAGTTAAAACAATGCTTAAACATCTTATCAAAATTAGCCTTATTTACTTTCTCCGTAATTCTTGGTGTTATTGTGAACATAATCCAATAGCCTGTGCTGTCAATGAAAAAAATAAAGCTGTGTCAGCAGCAACATTTTTATTATTAACATTAGAGAGATTTTTTGTTTTTGTTTGGAATAACATTCACCAATGAACTATTCACACCAGGAATGTGCATTGAGAAAGTAAATAAGGCCAATTTGGCATTTATCAGCTGTTTTTATTCAATGTGAGAAATAGACAAATCTGTTTTCCAAACAAAAGTTGGAAAAAACAACCATTAAACAGCTAATGCCTTGGGAAATCCTCTAATGAAGTGAGTGTGCCGGTTACTCTTCCATCCGTAAGCTTGCAATTGAACTGTTCTTTATTCTTATTGAAATTAGGGAGGTGCTCAGGAGACTGCAGAAAACAGCACATATTGATACAGTAGTTAGCATTTTTACACAAATAATGCATTAACAATGCTCTGAAATGGAATTGCTTATGCATAATGTTAATCATCAAGCATAAAACATACAAATTTATGCATGCTTTTAGGCTAAAAGTGTTCTCACCAAATAGGCAGCAGGCAATCAAGAGCACCTTGTGACTGTGTTTGTCATTCTCTTGTTTAAACACTCTTCATGCGTCTCTGAGCAGCTCTTGCAGGATCCATGATGACTGCCTCAATGTTTAGATTTATTATGAAAATCCACCATGTCGTGTCAAACCCATCCTATATACATTAGTAGTACAATAATGGTATCATATGATAATTGATGATTGCCATATTCATATTCCATGGTACTTAATGGAACTCCAAGAAACGTTAGATAATAATTTGGTCTCATGGTAGTGTCCAAAAGAAAACAAAAACATGGTACACTGTAAAAGGTAATCAGTTGACTCAACCTAAATAAAAATGTGAGGAAACTCGTTGCCTTAAAATTAAGTAATGAACCTGACAATTCCACATAACTTAATTTTTTCAATTATGCATGGTTTATTTACTTAATAATTTAAAGGTAAGGGATATCCTCACTTTTTCAATCAACAGATCGCTTTTTACAGTGTATTAACATGGTACAAAAATGTTAATGTATTTATATAATTTTTATTTAATTTTTTTTATTTCTTTTTTTTTCATTTTTGTATTTTCATTATTGATTCTTCATTTTATGTATTTATTTATTTATTTATTGTTCATTTGTTTGTCCTTACATTATAATTAGAGAGTCTTAACTATCAACCCAGCCAACCTATCAACCTATGCAAACAGTTCCTTGTTTTCTATTAGTTTTACATCAAATCAGGCTGTGAGTTCTAATCTGTTGCAATGAAATTCTGTTAAATACTTGTCTTTTACTCCCCTCAACCCAGAATACACCAAATCTTTTGGTATTAATGTCCATATATGGACACCTGTGTTGGTGTCTGTGCACCGTCTGACATTCCCTCCTTAGATATCTAAGGTCTTTTTATTCCTTTTATTCTCTTCTCTTTACTCTGTTTGGTTCTTCCCCTGTTTCCATGGTAACATATCAAACTACTGGGACCTCCTGTCTCCACCCAACCTAGTCCCCCTCCCGATTTGGTTCCGAGAGAGAGAGAGAGAGAGAGAGAGAGAGAGAGAGAGAGAGAGAGAGAGAGAGAGAGAGAGAGAGAGAGAGAGAGAGAGAGAGAGAGAGAGAGAGAGAGAGAGAGAGAGAGAGAGAGAGAGAGAGAGAGAGAGAGAGAGAGAGAGTAGCCTTCAAGGTGAATGGAGTTGCATGGCTCTTTTATGGCTCAGCTCTCTCTCTCTCTCTCTCTCTCTCTCTCTCTCTCTCTCTCTCTCTCTCTCTCTCTCTCTCTCTCTCTCTACTATTTTCAAATACACTTGGATCTCTATGGTGACCAGGCCTGTCTGCTGTTTGCTTGGGTTCTGTAATGGTGAGTAGCACATGAAACTGCCCTATTTCTCCTTGTTGTTCAAAGTAAAACAGGTCTTGTCATTTTTATCATATTATGTAAGTTCATTAATGCATCACATTCTGATGAATCACATCTGCAGTGTGGTTGTACCCCTTGAATTACTCTGTTTTAGTTTGGCTTAATTACTTTTATGTCATGACCACTTTCTTACTCTTTCTCTCTGTAACCCTTTGGTCTGTAATTACCAAAACCTATTGAGCTTCATATCTAGACAGCAATGCAATCCCAGAATGCATTGTGACATGTGTAGTGAAAAAAGATGATCTTCAAACCAGTTTGTGTCAATATTTTTTTTGTTTTTTTTTTTCAGGCAGGGAAGCTCAAAATTTTGATTATTAATAGCAGTGTTTTTCTAGCTCATCCAGTTCATGTGGATGCCAATTCTGCAATGTAACGAAAAAAATCTGTAGAAAAGCGGAAATGGTACTGGTTATTTTCTGCCAGAATTTTTCCAAAATCAATTCGGAAAATTCCTTCATATTAAGAGTAGACTAGGCCCAATTTTAACGTGTAATATAAACCCCAAAATAAAATAAAAAACGCAAATGGCTTTTTAAGCTGAAAGGCTCAACTGATTTCTGCAGCTGCCATTACACTGTAAAAAATGTGTTGCTTGCCGTTTCTTTGCAATCTTTTGTAATAATTTACTAGCAAATTCTTGAGTCAGAATTGTTTAAAAGTAAATCAATACAATTTTTTTTTTTCCAGTGTGTGATTCCTTTAATTCTCCTCCCCCTTACGTTTTTGGTCGAGTCTCCAGTGCACTTCTCGTAAGTTCTGCCTATGAAGAGTGCTCCAACTTAGTCACATGACATGAGGTTCTGTTTGTGTTCTTATGCTGTCTTGCCGTCTACCTAGGTAGCTGCCTTTTGAGCAAATCTCTCCCTTTCTCTGGCTGTGTTTGTTTTAAGATTAAGCATGGTCTTTACAGGTCAGACTGACACTTTGCAGAGAATGAACTGAATTCTAAACTGGAAATCTAACTGAATTCCCGGTAATCAGTTCATAACTGACTTCCAAGACGAACACACACCTACAGACTGGCCTTATTCTTACTGTGACAATCAGATTGATACATGGAAATACAATCAGTCCGCTAATGAAAATGGATAATGAAGTGCTTTCAATCAGCTTCATGCAGAGTGTATTCATGAGCATAACAATTTTAATTTCTTTATTTCATTAGTGTGATACTTCTTGATATTTTGCCATAATTATATTGTGTGACATTTATATTCATTGTACTTTCCAAATTATGTCTAGCAGGACAACACGGGTGGCATGTGGGTTGTTTTCGTTGACACACACCAACGTGCGACTGTAAATGTTCCTTGTTTAGAAAGCCTGTGCTTTCTTATGTCCTGAGCAAATGAGCTCAAAAGGAAATCATAATCATAACTACTTATTATTAATTTAAATATATAGATCAGTTGGAAGAATGAACTTAAAACAGCAGAATTAATGCCACAATTAACTAACTACTTTGTCCGGTTACATATAATAATACAGGGAAGCAAGAAGTTATAGCATTGTTTTAAATTCAGCAGATCAAAAGCCTTGAGCAAACCATCGGTTTCTTAATTCTAACACACCTTTCTTTAAAAGAGGTAGGGGATAATATATCAAATAATGACACTAAGTTTGATACTTGCATGTCTCGCCCATTTGAATAGAAGTGACTCCTGATGCAATTTGTTGAGGCTCCAGCTGATCTTTGCTGAAGTTGTCTTGATGAGATAGAACCAGTGGGAGGCAGAGGATCTTTGATGAATGGAAAGACTAGGCCGCAGCCTGGCACAAACTTTGGGGTCCTTAGAAGACTTCTTCCTCATCTTCAATTTCTCAGAATCAGCAAAGGGAAAGAAGGTATGTACTTCTTTTGAATAAGTACTTACTCCGCAACATTTTCTATAAAATGTGAATGTGTGTAAATTGAATGTAATCTGGACTATATTTGTCATATTTTCATTGCCATGTAACTTACACTCTCAGTTCACTACCATTCACATTTCCTCTCCCGTGGCCTAAAGGATTTGTAAAGTGTTTACTGGATGCACACATTTCTGAATCTCTGTGGAAGTAGTAGGTTATCAGAGTACTTTTTGCCTAGCTGTTTTATAAATACTGTGAATTTAGACATACTACTCTTTTCATACTGTTTTTGCCTATATAGTAGGTAAGTATGTATATTCGGATGCTGCCTTTGTTTATATATTACAGCAGCACATAATGCAAGAAGAATGATTTGCAATGTGAAAAATCAAACTGATCCCTGTCTGTATTGCTGTATGTGAGCACAGACATCATATAGAACAGTCAAATCACTCATAGCATCGATATTCAGATCATGTAAGCTTGATGCATCATGTTGCTGCTCATTTGCATGGAGTTCAACTTTTCTCAACTTTGTCGAGCTGTTAGACATGCCAGTATCGTGTTGCTAATGATCGTTGTCTCTCATGTCACTGGAAATCACAGACTCTCATTGAAAATGAATGACTTCTGGTCGCTTTGTCTCTGCAAGTTGTTGTCAGTGTGAACTTTAAAGGTGCCAGATGGTTAACCAGATGGGCAAAAGTCTCGCAAACATGACTCAGAAAAATAAAGTAGTTCTGAGAAGAGTCTAGCATCATTTGTTTGCAGATGCCACATGTTTTGACATTGTATTATGAAATGCAAAGCCATTCAGACATTTTTAAGTGTACTTTTGTGCCAACAGGTTTCAGATATGCTGTAAAGTGTGTAAGCGTTTTGGCGTTCGGGAATACTAAATGGGCACCTGAAACTTTGATCACATTAAGGTTGTACCCTACCTGGGCTGATATGCTCATTCTTTGAATAATGCAGTTACAGAACTGATGAGTCCCCAAACCTTGCTCTGTTTCTCTCCACTGACACGCGCGCACAGAAAACGGACAAATGAATTTGGACAAATTAATTATGAGCCGTCACACTGCTGTAAGACAGTCTCGTCTCCCTAAAGCAAACGTGTAAATTATTAGATTAGATTAATCATCATAAATGATTAATCTCACCTCATGTAAAGTGTCCTCGCAGACCTAAATCTGATGATCCACTGCCATAATGTGCCCAAAAAGGAACATTGGTCAGGACATGTGAATTAAGACTCAATGTCTTTGAAAATGGTTTTAGGAAGTAGTGCTAAAGATACTATACAGTATCTGTTGTGTTTTTCACATTGTGAGAGTATACACTGCACTTGGAGTGAGGCTATAACTATTTAACTATTTAAGATAAAAGTAGATCATGACATAAAATGTACAACCCAGTATGTACGACGAAAGTGACGGATTATTCTTGTTTGTATTGTAAACTCTACTGGTAACTAATATCATTGCTGAAAAACCTAGCATAACTAGTCTTCATTGACTCTGAATGTTTCCCTTTTAGAGTAGTTTAGTCCCATTTTTATCTATTGTAGACCAATTTTTAATAGCTCTTTTCTCCCTTTCTTTCAGTCATTCTTTCACGTTCATTTGCCTTTGGGAGAATTATGTATTTGTCTTTTGTTAATCCATCTTTTTTTGTCCTTTCAAATTCTGTAAAGTATCAAAAAGATGGAGGCCATATTTCTTTCCAATGCCGTCAGTTTATTCATACGACGACTGATTAACTTGCATAATACGCACGTACGCAGTCATTCATAGTGAGAAAATGGTTGAGCATGATTGAGACTGGTTGATTTATGCACAGCATGTGACACTAGAATGAGAGGAAGAAGAGAATTGTATTATTGAAATAATACTGGCTGCTTTTGGTTGGAAGTCAGCCTTGGGTTGTGCGCTCTAGGTGGTCTCGCTATAACTGAAATAGCTTCAGCTGTGACTAATAAGACTGATAGAGTCTTTGCCACACTGAACTCATCTATTCCACACTGTGCAATGCAAAAAAGTAAAAATAAATGAAATTAACATGAGGCTGGGTTACATTGAAATTGATTGCTCATATATTTTTGTTTTTCATTCAGTACTTATTTTTTTATGTGTCTGAAAAAAATATATACTTGTCTAAAATATAACTGGAGTTTACCAGTAGAGGACAGTGGGGTAATATGTGCCACTTATTCTTAAAGGTGGGGTAGGTAAAAATTCCCCCCAAAACTTTTGTCGAAATTTGTTTAAACTGTCTTTATATATCAATGCATAAGTAAAATCTAAGTACTCTGGATTTTTTTTTAAATAAAAACCGAGTGTCTTTAGTCCTCTCAGGGCTGCAATAAACAGAGCTCATTATTTCATTCATTCCCACCCCCTCCCTTCTCGGCTCCTTCCAAAGCCACGCCCCCAAAACACATGAACGCGCGCTGCCGCTCAGCTTGAGGTGGACGTGTTTACCAGCACCGAGCGGAGAGGAGCAGTGCATGTAGTGACATCATGTCAGAATCACATGTAATTAAATAACTAACTTTATCATTATGAATATAAACTAACATGGCTGTTAGTACTCACTATCAAGCTAGCATATTGAGTTTGATTCGGTAACGAGCTAGTATATAAGGCAAAACTAAAAATAGGTTGCATTGATACCCATTTTCTCGTTACCATCAGTTACACTGTGATGAAGGTGAATTTCGTGTAAGATTCATAACATATACGGTGTTTTGCATGTAAGAGCTTCCACGATGAAAGCACGTTTGGCTCTGATGAGGACTACACTCCGGAGACAAGTACCGCATCGTCGGCTCAAAGACAGGTCCGGGGTCATACTCTCGTATGATTTCTTGATTTATACAAAGTCTTTTTGGTCATAGCCTTTTCGAATACTGTCTTCCTTTTTTTTTACTTGTTTGCCTTCGCTGACTGTATGCAGGTAACGTTACTGAGAATTGTGACTGTTCTTTCCCTGCCATAATTGTTATTACTAGCTTCCGTGCCTCTTCAAACAGGTGCGCGCATGTGGGCAGCTCTGTTGCAGCAGGGGGTAGTAGCCATGGTAGCAAGGGAGAGTGACAGTCGCTCCAGCCAATCATTTCATTCATCCCGAATGGAATAGTGAGCTCTGTTTATTGCAGCCCTGAGAGGAATACAGACACTCAATTTTTATGATTTTTTTTCCAGAGTACTTAGATTTTAATTATGCATTGATATATAAAGACAGTTCAAACAAATTTGGACAAAAGTTTTTGGCGAATTTTTACCTACCCCACCTTTAAGTGGCTGTATAGGCAGGTAGAAATGGTTTATTAAATGGAACTTATACAGCTTGCTACAATTTAGATGAAAACTATATAATTTGGTAAAAGGAACCAGTCCATTGGTAAATTTAGTCTGTGTGGAATTTGTGGCTGATTTACAGTTCAAAAACAAATATGAACGTAAATGGAAAAAAAAAATACTAATGCTCAATCCCTTTAGAACTTTTGGTTCACACTGACTAGCCAGATATATATGACAATCCTAGGGTTTAACTGCAGAATCCTCCATGGTCATGGACTTAGTTAGAGTGCCACCTGCAAACTTTCACACACATTCACCAAGACAGTCTGTCCACAGCTCTGTAATCAGAGTGAACACTATCCTCTGAGATCCTTCCCACCAGAAGAACTAGCTTATCCACTGACACATCTTATCCCACTCTCAGACTCTAACCAGTGTAAATAAACACATGTGACACTCTCAGAAGACTCAAGCTCAAGAGAACAAATGTTATATTAAATCAAAATCAGTCTCTCATTGGAGTTTTAAGACTGGGAAACTGGATTAAACTTGTATGAGACAACATACTTTGAGGACTATGTTTTCAGATGTTCTAGTTCAATCTGCTGTGTAGGTCGATAACTGTGGAGGCTTCTGGTGGGAAGGATCTCAGAGGATAGTGATTACAGAACTGTGGACAGACTGTCTTGGTGAATGTGTGTGAAAGTTTGCAGGTGGCACTCTAACTAAGTCCATGACCATGGAGGATTCTGCAGTTAAACCCATGGATTGTCACAAGATTTTGAGGAACTTGCTCTGTGTTACTCTATAAAGGATGTTCCAAGTAGCCTACTGGTTGTTTGACAGTGTTCTAGAGGTCAAAATTTGACTGGTTAGTTTTGGCTGCTGGTAGATGTTGTAACTACATCATGTGGTTTCAAAAGCATAATTTCAAATGAAATACTTTTGGGAGGTCCTGCACCATCCAAGATACAGATAAGTTTCTCATTAAAGTTAACATTTAACAAATATACTAACTCAGCAGATAATAGAAATGTTTTTTTTTAAATATCCCTAAATTTGATCACTAAATGAAAATGTATTTCTTAAATTTGAAGTTTTTTTGTGAAGCATTTCACAAATATGATAAATCAATTTAGGGATTTAAAAACAAAGACCAATATCTTAAAATCAATTTTATAACACACTGGCAGCCAGTTTAAAGATTTTAAGATCTGAGTAATATGCTCTCGCTTACAAGTCCCAGTTAAAAACCTGGCAGCGGCATTTTGGACCATCTGGAGTCGTGATATTGAGGACTGAGGTAGACCAACATATAAAGAGTTACAGTAATCCATGCTCCTACCTTCAGAAATGATGCACCCTAAGCCAATAATGACTCCATAATGGATCTGATTATTTCAGAAAGCAAGATTGCAATCTCACAATCTACTGAACTTTTCCATCATCTCACTCTTGTCCTCCTCTTCCTTCCTCAGTGCACTATTCTGCTGATTCTTCATTTTGAAGAAACAAGTGAGGACATCCAAGCGCCTCTGTAATGTTATTTTCTTTGTGCTGCGCTCGGTTCTACAGAAAACTATATAACCAGGATAGTGTCGACAGAATTGTTGCATTAGATAACTGCTAAGTGCCCTTCAGGTCTGTCTTTTACACCTTAATGTGTTGAGCAGTCTGATCATAGCTCAATTTTGCTGCTAACAGCAAACTAAGCTTCTCTCTTAATGGTGTCAGTTTAAATTGAAGTTTTTTTGTGAGATGATTGGAAATATTATATTAGTATTAAGAAGCCTTTGATAGGATGTGCTGTCGCACACCAGTTTACTTGATTTAAGGGCTATTTAAACAGTTTTTTTGTGCTGGTCGTCTGAATCAGTGTTTTTAATGATGCTTGGTACACTGCTACCAAAGAGATTGAGCTTTTCTTTGTGAAGAAAACACAATTGTATCTCTCTTCTCATGAATTGAACAGTTGCTCAGAAGATTTAAGGCCAGGTCAAGGGGGCTGTGTGCTTTTGAACAGGGGTTTTCAAAATATTTTATTCCATGGACCTCCAAAAATTATTATCACTGAGTGATTGCCTTCATAAAATATAATGGTAGCTCTATATTTTTAAGTATAAAAACCCTTTTAGACTATGTGAGTAAAAATATTGATAAACATAATGTACTATAATTTTTGAATATAAAAAATATTTATTATATTAACATTTGTGCACAAGTTTTTCCTAAATTAATTGATTTTTTTATGATTTCTATATGCTTTTATACTGTCTTCAGTGTCACATGATCCTTCAGAAATCATTCTAATATGCTGATTTGCTGTTCAAGATTTATATCAACTGCTGCTTAATATTTTTGTGAAAACCGTGATTCATTTGTCTCAGGATTCTTTGAATAAAAGTTTAAAAGAACAGCATTTATACGAAAGATTATTATTTGCAACAATGACTAAATGTATTGGCCTATTACTTAAAAAAAATCGAATTAGTTTAAATCAACTTTTGAATGGTTGTGTATCTAAAAAAATCACTTACCTTTTACTTGCCTTATTAGATACATTTCTTAAAATCGATCAATCTGTACAACTTAAAATGGATGTTGATTGTCCAGTACAGTAGAATTGAGTGATGGCCAAGTTTTATTAGATAGGTTAAACTGCTCAGGTTTAATTACAGACCCAGGATCAGGGTAAGAAGCTAACAAAAACAACCAATAAAATATCACCATTGTGCCCTTTGTTAAATAAATTCTCTACATTTATATCTCTTTCTTACTCGCCTGCATATTGAATGCAGGCCTTGTCAGCGTCTCATGTTAGTGTCTCGGTGTGACAGCTCTCTGTATAGAAAAGCAAAGAGAAGAAACTTTCATTTCCTCCACCGTACCTTCACATCACAGACGGCATACAGAAACACATGATGAATAGTTGTGCAAGTGTGTATTTGTGCGTTTGACAATATGCTAGACAGTTATAGTGATCCTGTGTGTGTTTTGTCATGCCGTCATCGCTGACTTCCCTTTCACACAAATGGACTGGAGGATTAAAAAAAGGATAAAAGGCAGCTCTCTGCTCTGCCCATTATTTCCATCTTTACTTTCCTCTCTTGTGTTCTTTTGCCATTTTCTCGCTCTGTCTGGTGTCCAGTCACTCATTTTTCTCTGTACGCCTCTCTTTCTGTCTTTCTCCATCAGTCTTGGAGGCTTTAATAAGCTCCTCTACTTTTTTTTTTTTTTTTACCTACAATTACTCAGTCACTTCTTTTCTTTCTTTTTCTCTCTAGATAGCGAAAGGTCAAATGACATGTCAGCTAGGGGGTTTAATAGCCCAGGGTCAGTTATCTAATTGCTGATTCCTCATTAACATTGTGCAGCCAGTGACAATAAAGAGGTCAGAGAGCAACTGTTTTTCCTATAAATTGAGTATTATGCAAACTTTCCTCCCCTCACTCAATACCCACAACACACACTTGTGAAAGCAAGGCAAAATGTTAAGCACAGCACTCCATGTGGACGCACCAGTACACAACCACGGCCAACGCCTCCTACTTTAAAGAAGTCTAACATACACACACACAGACACACACACGCGCACGATAATCAATAATCAAAATAAAAAGAAATGAAGTAAATTCACTCTAAAGGAACACCTACAAATAGAAAATCAATTCAATAACAATTTAGAGACAACCAAAATACACAAATTAACCAAAACAATGTAGTAAACTCACAAATTATGTCACAATTAACCAAGACCTAGGCAAAGCAGCAGTGCAGTCACATCAGTAGATGTACATTCCAACCCAAAATAAGTTACGGGAACCCTTGGACGTGCAGTTACCAAAACGGATTCATGGCTCTGTACTAGACATCATCACTCGCCATGTGAGATTGCAGCTACTTGCTGTCAAATGAGCGTCAGTTCTGTGGGAGAAAATGCCTTGTTGATGCCAGAGGTTGGTCAGAGAATGGTCAGACTGGTTTGAGCTGATAGAAAGTCGACAGTAACTCAAAAAACCACTCATTACAATCGAGGTCTGCAGAAGATTATCTCTGAACGAACAACACGTTGAACCTTGGAGCAGATGAGCTACAGCAGCAGAAGACACACTGGTGTCACTCCTGTTAGATAAGAACAGGAAACTGAGGCTACAATTCACACGGGCTCACCAAAATTGGACAATAGAAAATTGGAAAAACGTTGCCTGGTCTGATGAGTCTCAATTTCTGCTGCGACATTCAGATGGTCCGGATTGGGCATAAACGGCATGAAAACATGGATCCATCCTGCCTTGAATAAGCGGTTCAGGCTGGTGCTGGTGTTATAATGGAGTGAGGGATATTTTCCTGGCAAACTTTGGGCCCATTACTACCAATTGAGCCACAGCCTACTTATTATTGCTGATCATGTCCATCCCTTCATGACCACAGTGTACACATCTTCTGATGGCTTTTCTAGCAGGATAACACGCCCTGTCACAAAGCTCAAATCATCTCAAACTGGTTTCTTGAACATGACAATGAGTTCACTATACTCAAACAGTCACCAGATCTCAATCCAATAGAGCAACTCTGGAATGTGATGGAATGGGAGATAGATTCACATCAGGGATGTGCAGCTGACAAGTCTGCAGCAAACTGTGTTATGCTATTTTGTCAATATGGATCAAAATCTTGTTGAATCTATGCCACGAAGAATTAAGGCAGTTCTGAAAGCAAAAGGGGGCCCAACCCAGTACTAGCAAGGTTTACCAAATAAAGTGGCCAGTGGAGTGTATATAGAATGATTTCTGAAGGATCAGTAATGGCTACTGAAAATATGTTTAAATATTAATTATTCTTTCTTTATTTTTCTTGAAAGTAAATAATTATTTTATGATTTGATTTTATTTGATTTTAATTCTGTGTATAGATCATGTCACTCTTTGAGCAAAAAAAAGCGACATGTTTTCCCCCCCAAATTTCTTATTATTTAGAAGAAGAAAATCACATTGCAATGGCAGTCTTAATAATATGCAATTTTTTTAACACGCATAACACAAATTTTTCTGTCAACCTCATATGACCACAGTAAAATTACTGTTTATAGAAATCTATCATGATGACTTTTACTAGGGATGATGGCCTAAGGTTTTAAGAGCAATTTTAAAGGATAAATGGTTCACATAGTTTGGCATACTTATATATTTTTAGGGGTTTCATAGGAAAGCAATATTTATTTATTTTCAGCTCTATAGTGAACTCTGCAAGATGCTTGACAGCTGAGTTGATCACAGTGTGACAGTGAGTTTCTGATGGAGTCTTTGAAGGGAAAGACAGACTCAGTGTGCTTATAGACACAGAAGTTGTGTGTTTGAGAGAGTGAGTGATGGGACATTGTGACAAAGTAGCTTCTTTTGGCTGTGAATTATTTAGCTTGATGAAGTCACTGCACTCTGATTGAGTTTTGCACAGCACCATCTGTTAAACACCATGACATATTGTGATTCTTTTCTCTATTTCTGTTAAACACAAGATAGATGGCTGGGTTGGAATCCACATGGGAAAGCAATATTTATTGATCATTTGAATTATTATTTGAATTCAATGCTACTGGCACTAGGTCAAAGCTATTAGCCTAACCTATCTGAGCTGCAGTAATTACCCAAAGCTGTAAAGAGCAAAGCCTGAGAAATTACCAGCAATGACTTTCTATAATGGAAAATGTTGGGTTTGTGCCAAAGCTACAGTATATCCCTTTAGCTCTGCTGTTACCCATATTTTCCACACTTATTCAACATAAATAAATAAACACTTTATTTTAATACATCATTGCCTTATTGTGAGCAATATATTATTATAAAACTTTTTTATTATTATTATATTTTATTATTATTTTTAATATCTATTTTTGGTAACTTTGATTCTGTTTTTATTTTGGTACGTTTCACAATCCAATGAAAACCTAAAGCACAAAGTCAAGTGCTGACTCTCTTTTTTCTTTTTCTGTTGCACTTGCTAATACATCACATTAGGTAAGCAAAGTAGGGTTTCTGTTGCCTTTAAATGTCGAAAAAGCCCGTAAGCTGCTAGGTCTGAATCCGCACTGCGAGTAGATGCTGTTTAATTAGTCCAAATTGGCTCACCCATCAGCAACCCTGACCCCTGATCTTTCCAGTTCCACAGGAGATCTGTTTTAAGGCAAGGAAGTACCTGGGCTTTCCCACAGTCTCCTGCAGCTGAAGTGCTATTTATAGTGTGCATCATGCTACAGGGAACAGATGGTAAGCGTGATCCTATTAGCACCATTATTGTTCTCAGTGAACGCGAGCACGCTGTGGTTCTCACCTGTACTGTAGTCTCAAGTAGCACACGGACACAGATTTCTGTTTCTTATGCTGACGTCAGGCTTTTTTGTGCACTTATTCTCCTTGAGCTCTGCAGCAGGTATGTGCCAATGTTCTCACACCTGATTTGTGTTTTTGTATGCACACACACAGACACAGCATAGATGTGTTGTTTCAGTGTCTGTTCCTTAGTGCATTTGGATTGCACTAGTGTGAGCATGCCTGTGTTCTTGCAGGTGTTTACATTTGATTGAACTTTGTTGGTATTTAGTGTAGCATCTTACACACGTGACTAATAAGGAAGCCAATTACCCCCCCCCCCCCCTTTGGCTGCATAATCTTTTTTTGAATGTACTCATAATGCACTGTTTGCAACTTGCCAACCAGGTAAAACAGAAACACCTAAGAACTTCTGATAAATGCTATTTTAAAATGATTCATGTTTTTATGCTATTTATTAATATTTTCAATTAGCTTTCTTTTTTTTTCAGTTTTCATTTTAGTTTTAGAATAATTAAACATGTTCATTTTGTCCTTTTTTGTTTTTTTATTTATAATTTATTTTTATTTAAATTTTTGCATCCATCCATCCAAAATTAACTGTAATTGATCATCGTCTAGCAATACATACTAATATTGCAGTTGCTCTGCTAATTCAGAATTATGTATTAACAGTGGCCTACATCTATTTAGAATTAATTGATTTATAAAAACATTTTTTATTTAATAATATACTGGTAGAACTTTGTGTTCCACAGAAAAATAAGAACATAATGGTATGAGGTTGAGCAAATGATGAGGGAACTATACATCATATGAAGGACAAATCACTTTGATTCATTTTTTGGCATGCGTCTTGCTGAAAGACTTTTTGCATTCATTAGCAGTTCATATCATGCAGGAATTCAAACACTTAGTATCCTTCCGTCAAGTATTAGACATTATTAAATGATAAATGGATTCTTCCGAGGCATCTAAATTGGTTGCCATGGGAGAATTTGTATGTCAGCAACGTTAAACAGAGAGAAAGGGCATTAAATGGGGCAAGACAGCATTCAGTGGTGGAACGGGAGTACGTCATGCCAGCCTAACAGTCCGTTCTAACAATCCGTCACCATGGTAATGCCGTTGGACGTGTCAGGCAAACATGACCTACTTCACAACCCCTGACTCTCACAGATAGAGGCCACGTGAGGGTGATGGTTATTGGTCAGGAAGCCATCAGTCACAGAAGAGCCTCGAGACTCATGAGGCAGTGCACTTCATATTCGCATTCAATAGAGTTCATTCTAAAAAATGTGTTGTGTATGATGATATAATACTAAATGTGATACTATTATTACTATACACAATGCACACTATAATTGGGTAATCATCCCTTTAAAATGCTCTTTTGGTTGAGCTGCTCTCTAGATGTTGGATTTGTGTATTGCCAACCAGGTAAAACAGAAACACCTAAGAACTTCTGACAATACCTGTAGTATTGTGTTTCTCATAGTTTTTTTTTTTTTTAGTTGATATACCTGTAGGTACCATTTGCATAATCATCTTTGTTTTATTGTTCCTTTTCTGTTCCTTTTGGGGGCTGGTTATGCCAAAGAGAAAATGGCTTTGTCCTGCCTGTTCAATTGTGTGAATTAATGCTAATAAATGGAATAGAAATAAATTGATTCGGTTCCCCCTCTGTAGCTGAGAATGGTCTTTCTGCTGTTTTAGACGTTAATGAATGCATGCCTCTGTAAGCACATTAGGACTGAGAGATGTGACCGTTCTCTGCCTCCCTCTGTGGAGCAGGATTGAGTGGTCTTTTCATGATACCTTTCAATTCACAGAATCCCACCTGTCCGAGAGACATTTCATATGCAAAAACATAAACATTCCCCACGTTCATTGAGCTGCTGGTTGGTTTTTCTCTTCACAAATACACAATTTCTTGGTCTTTTCGGATTAGCTGCTTCATAATCAAAGCTTCATTATCTGTGGTATTACTTCCATCCATCTCGAGATGACTCTATGGCATTAGTCATTATATTTAAATGAAATAAAGTCCAGCCTTCATAATAGAAAAAAGAGAGATAGAAAGAGTGAGTCAGAGAGCGAAATGGAAATGTCTGTCTGTGTGCATACTTAACTATATTTTGGGGACAAATTAGTACCTAAAAGTGAACTAAACCTGTAAAAACTTTAAGAAAACATCTTTTACCATTTTATCATTTACAATAATTGTTGTCTATTTAATATGCAATTTATCCCTGTGATGTCAAATCTGAGTTTTCAGCATCATTATTTCAGACTTCAGTGTCACATGATCCTTCAGAAATATAATATGCTGATTTGCTGCTCAAGAAACATTTATTATTATGATCAATGTTGAAAACAGCTGTCCTTCTGTTATTGTGGAAACAGTGGTAGCATTTTTTTTTTCTTTGGATAGAAAGTTCAAAAGATCAGCATTTATTTTATATAAAACATTTTGGTAACATTATAAATGTTTTTCCTATCATTTTTTTTAATTTAATGTATCCTTGCTGAATTAAAATATAAAAAATATATGCAGTAAAAACAGCAATAGTTTGAAATATTATTACAATTTGAAAATTTAAATTTCTATTTTCATTTTTGTTCACAATTTGTTCATGTGATGTCAAAACTGAATTTTCACTTTTGAATGGTTATACTGTACAAAAGTCTTAGGCACTTTACTATTTACAACTTTACCAAAAACATTTTAAAAACTACTGTACCTGCAAAGCTGAAAAACGATGAGCAAATGTACCTAGGACAAAAGCTGTTTTAAAATTCAAAGGATGGTCACAACAAATAGAAGACTCCTTGTGCATACAAAAATCTCACTGGATTATTACAATAAATGGCAAAAGGAATGTTTGGAAATGTAAAGTGATATTTCATACTGACACCTAACTGCAGAAGTCATTAAAAGTTGCATTTTTAGTTGAATTTGGGGAAACCGCTGTCATGTGGTTGGTTTTGACATTGGCTGTCATGAAGCCTTTATAACATTTTAATGACAAATTAAATTTGTACCACTGTAGTTGAGGTCAATATTCTGCGCAATACGCTGTGTTTAATATATCATGATGACTCACGAGTTGAGTATTTGCGCTAAATCTGCACAAATTTGGCTTACACTAACTTTCCCAGCAAATTTAGTAAACATAATAACACGCTATATTGGCTAGTGATTTGACAGTGTTACCCTCCACTTTTGATTTTTACCAGGGTTTGATTTGGCGGGTTGGCGGGTGTTAATTTCAAACCCTGTGTGTATGTGTATATATATATATATATATATATATATATATATATATATATATATATATATATATAATACGCACAATTGATTAAGTCATTTAACATTTCAAATGCTTAATAGTGCCCTTCACTTTGCTATAACTCTTTAATTTTCTGATGAAAAGAATGAAGATGGGAGTGCTGATAGAAATCAGAATGATTTAATAACTCATCTGAACAGACTCCCCCCTAAAGACAGAGTTAAAAGCCCCATCCCTGCAAACCGTCCTTAGGGAGGGTGTAGTTAATAGCGTACAGGTGCAAACTCATGATTTGTCTGGACCCGAGTCTATAACTGCTCTTTGCTCCGAGTGAGGCTTTTGCTTTGCTCCGAACTGGTGGACCGCAGAAGATGATTTTAATGCTGTGCCCTGTAACACTGAGTGTTGTGAGTGTGTCATGAGCAGACTACTGGGAGAGATTTCAACATCATTACCCACTGACCATTTTTACTTATTTCTAACATCAGAGATATTTTAGACTGCTTTTTGCCTCTTAAATACATGTCTGGGTATACAAAAATGTAACATGTTACATAATGTTACAAGAAAACAAAATGATTGCATTTCGGTTGACATCTCATAGCTTATAGGACACCGGAGGTCTAAGACCCGGAACACCAAGCCGAAGGTCGGCCATCAGCCAACGTCAAGCAGATGTGTTTTAGCGAACAACGAAGACAAGAGGGCACATAAAGAAGGCGCTTATAAATGTACATACATCTTCATCTTTTCGAGGCATTCCAGTATGTAAATATTTTTATAACAACATGGTCGTATGTAGTCTATTTAATATAGCCTAAGTGAAGACAAACTGATCAACATGATTCATATTCAAAATGGTAAGCAAACTCTGCTTTGTTAATGGTTTGTATATTCACATTCATGGTTCAAAGATAAATACAGACTACTGTCATCTGCTGTTGTGGATAGTTATTATTTCTCATGCAGGTCAGGCAGGTGCGTCGACTGTAGTTTTGCGGTGTGTTCAAGCGCAATGTTTTTTGTTCAGACGCAGCTGACACCACAAAGTCGACACCACCATCGGTTTTCGTCGCTGCCAGTTCTTTGACGTCTGTTTGGTGTGTCCAGGCCTTAAGTCATTTAAATATCAACTTCAACGTCTTTGATGTTTCTCCTAAATTTCCTTAGAAATGAGTACAGAGCTATACAACTAATGTGATATTGGTAGAATTTATTGAGAAATGTTTGAGTTTATATTGAGATCTCTGACTTTTGTTTGCATACTTTAGGCCACATCCTGTCGAACAGTTGATTTGAACAGCTCTTTGTTGATATCTGTTGTGACGTTTCTCAAGACACGTGAGTTTTCTGAGAAGCAGCAGAGTTAAGCAAAGTTTCTACTGGTATCTAATAAACAGTTATTACAAATATCTTATTTGTTAAATTTCTTTCCTATGGGATTGGTTGGCTAAGACCTTCCATTTAAACCTTTACTGTACATTTGAACTGGGTGGGGTGTTAGGAAAGGAAAAAGAAACAAACAATTACTTCTTTTTTTTTCTAAGAAAATCCCTAAAGAGCAATGGAGTGAAATGTTCGGACAAAACAAGGCAAATGCCTGATTGCTTTGAAGCAAGTGATCTTGATTAAAGTCCCTCCTCTGCGAAATCTCAATATCAAACACAGGAATTACACCCTCTACTCGTTAATTGTTCCAACACGGCCGCCTCAGTGGGATATGGATTAGCATTTCTGCATAATAGAGCTGCTAGTCGCTCTTCAGCGCTAATTGTGTTTTTTAGCTCTTTCTGTCAACGCTCGATGAGAGGTGAGAGAGACGGGTGTTTGTTTTTGACATTTTAAATAAACTGGTTGCTGACAGTGCTTTTGGTTATGGTAAATGATCAGGAACTTTAACTAACATGCATGTAATATGTAAGACTTTTATACCTTAAAAGTAAAAATGAGAGAAATAAATTGACTAAACTAAAAGTACCAACATGTAACTGTATGTTTTCTGGACATGGGTCCATAGAATGCAGAGAACTATTTGTTTATACTAAATTCATGGAATCTCTGTGTAATCTCTGGCATATTACTTTGTGGTTGCTAGAGTGTTCTGGGTTGTTAAGAGGGTCAAATTGTAATGCGAGAGACACCTGTAGATGCTAATTAAAATTATGTAGGCAAGACCAATCAGAATTCACTATGCAAATATCACAGTGAAGTCATTGCTGTCAGTTTGATTTTGAATAGCACGTTCAAAAGAATAAAACATTCCAGGACATTCTGTTAAAGTTATTTGGACATATTCAAACTGTAATATTAGATATCAAAAGTACAATATAAAGATCTGTTTTATAGAACTTTAAGACTGAAGTTATGTACAGAACAATCCCATAATCGAAGTGCTGCCTTGCATGCTTTGGAAAAAAGTTTATACCTAACCATAAAGAGCAATGGTAATAGTTAAGCACCATTGACTGGTTTTAGTGCTCTAGTACTACAAATTAGTGCACTCTTAAGTCTTTTAGACAGACAGTTGAGTATTTTCTAGCCTTATTGCTGGATTATTCACCTCATTATATCCTTACATGTGCCTGGAAGCCATGAATCTGACATGTGAAGTTGTTCAGCGGTGGGTGAGAAGATGATTTATTGGTCAGCTGCAGAGTTCATTAGTGTGTCTGTGCACCTCTGGTCGCATGGTGCTGTTAGAAATCTTACCAGCATTTATGAGCATTACTGTGTGTGTGTGTGTGTGTGTGTGTGTGTGTGTGTGTGTGTGTGTGTGTGTGTGTGTGTGTGTGTGTGTGTGTGTGTGTGTGTGTGTGTTAGAATGTGAAGACTGAATTAAAAGAAAAATAAACTTAAACTCTTTATTTAAGAAAAAGTCATTCAATTTCTACTGATAAACAAGACAAATAATACAGAGAAAGAAAACAAATTTTGACAGTGTAGAGATCCTTTGTTAATCTATTTTATAACTTTATAGCTATAATAATATAATAACAACATTTAACTGTTTCTGGGCTCTGGAATCATTGCATTTTTATTTCATAAAGTATATTTTCATAATTTTGTAATTTCAAACCCCCCAAAAATGCAAATTAAAGTCACTTAATGATAAGGATTTATGCTAAAATCATTCAAAAACCAACTTTGCCTAGGGCCATCCTAAACTTTTCTGGAGGACACTGTATGTGTGCATTCGTATAATTTTATTAACAGTTCATTGAATGAAGCAAGTTATCAAAATATCACTCTTGCACTTTGACTTCAGTTTTAATCATGACCCCATTATATTATTATAATGCATTACAATTGTACTAGTTTTGTTTGCATTTGCCAGTGTGTATATTTGAATGAGACTTATACATGAGCAATTAAGTCAAAAGTCAGTTTGGCGATTAACTTTGAGTCGGGTTGATGAGATTGGCTATGAGAGAGAGAGAGAGAGACCGATAAATCTTAATAATTCTCTGTAATTAGCTCCAGGTCTGTTCCAATGGGACACAGATACACAGCTGTTAGATCCTTACTCGCCAGCAGTTCATCATCAGGACCCTCTGTCATGGGTGTGTGTGTTGCTGCAACGAGGCAGGTATAAGCAGATACACACGACGCTCTCCAGTATATCATCATGATAATACTTTTAAAATTAAGCTTACCTTGTAATACTACAGCATGATTACTTATAAAAGGAATAGTTTTGATTAGGTTTTGATTAGTCAGTACATCATTTCAGATATATAATCTGTTATATAAGTTGTTTAAATGTATTAAGTAATATGTTTAATGTTTTACATACAGTATATGTTTGTAAAATGCTGCCCTGGTGCATGCAGTCACTTTCTGTTTGTTTGCTTATTTGTATTTGATTTTAATTACATTAAAAGATGTTTCACTCCACCAGCCTACTAATGCATTTCTATTGGACTGTTAAATAAATCTTGAGCATTTGTTAGTCTCACTTACATCCTCGGTCATATATCATCACTGTGTTTGTGTGTGCACATCTTTCTGCTTTCGTTTCATCCCCACAATATGCCGGAGCAGCACCCACAAGAGGACGAGGAGGGAAATATCGTCAGAGCTCATCTGCTAATTAATGTCTGATTAAAGCAGTGTGCCTGCAAGGTCAGATTTCGTTTCTCCGCTCAGTCTGCATGAACGCGACTTCCATACTAATCAACATATCCGACTGCATTTACTTTAAGATTGGTTTAAACCAAAATTCTTCAAAGCTATATATGCGATATTGGTCCAAAAGTTAGAGAGCTCTAGAAAACCCCATCTATAGTTTAATGAGAGATCTGATTGATGCTGTGTCAATATTGTTCACTGCACTTAACAATGATGGTGGCACATTCTCATTATCAGAATTGTGTTGCTAGTTCTTGAGAATATGCTAATTGGGCAAATGTCTAAAGTCTTTATAAGCCTGTCTGAGTCTTTCTCTGTTATGCATTCGGGCTCTGTGTAGTGTATGCTGCGTTACTTTTTATCTTTCTACATTGCTGTACTTTCTCCTTATTAGTAGGTTTGGGAATCTTGAACTTATATCTGGTTTTCACAAATGCATTCGTCTGCTGATGTGTACAAAATGTCTTATTAATGCAGTGACAAACACAACTAATGAATCTAGTGAAAGACAGCACTACTGTATACATGTAGTTAAATACCTGAATAAATGATTTTTCTAAGTCAGTTGGTCTTAGTGAATCAGAAGCATACAGCACAACCAGTATACAGTCTTATTACACACCAAATGGCTTTAAGAATTCAATATAAGGAACTCAGTCTGAGTTCCGTTTCTAGTTCTGATTTTATAATAAATGATATTGTTTTATTTAATGTTACCCATGTAGAGATTAATGTTCCTTTGAAATACCTGTGTAACTCTTTTTCTAACTTCCATAAAAATAGCCATTTCTGTAGAATAAAGCCCCTCTGTTGCTGTTCCTGCATCTTGTGACTTCCTATTGCCCCACCTTACAAGCAGACTGCAATAGTTCATTCAGTGTAAACATCACCATGAATGCTGATACTTAGCCCTATGTTCATTGAAACCCAGTTGTTGTGCTATTTTGTCAGTTTACAAATGTGAGCCCGTTGTTTGCGTATGTTTTCACCATGCCGCTTTTTCAAGGTTCCTTCATGCTGAGTAATAAGCCGTTTATTTTGTTTCAGTCTCTGTTGAAACAGAGCCCATGCCAAAAACAATAGCCTTTCAAATCCTATTGCTTACTTGCCTAATTTCCTCCACCGGGAGCGTTGAGAGGAGGAACCTCTCATTTTCCCCCTCCGCCTCTCCTTCGAGGAGCGGGTGTTAGGTCATTACGTGAGGATGAGAAGAATGAGCGCTCTGCACGGAGCCCTGTGCGGTATTGATCTGATTGACCGCCGCTAAGGACGTGACTCCGAACTGTTATTGGTCTGTTTGGAGAAGGCGGAAGTGTCATCTGGATTAGAGTGTGTATATTAAGTCCGTTTGAAAGGTAGCGAATGGGCAACGCATTCTGAATTGACTGCGCCGCATGCTGACTTCATTTTAGCAGCGGCGCTTGACTTTGGCCGTCTCGAATCTGCAGGCGATGGACTGATACTTTGCAGTGAAGTATAGGACGTTATCGGTTGGTTTTGCAATGATTTCAAGGAAAATTAGCTGAAAAATATGAACAAGATGGAGTTTGAGATAGCAGTGGCAGTGCAGTGTTCATATTTTTTTATTTTTTTTGCTGCTCCCTCAATTTTGTATTGGCTGTTGTTTTTTGCTCCTCTTGCTAGTCATAACAGTCCTCTGTGAATCCATCCATCCATCCATCCATCCATCCATCCATCCATCCATCCATCCATCCATCCATCCATCCATCCATCCATCCATCCATCCATCCATCCATCCATCCATCCATCCATCCATCCATCCATCCATCCATCCATCCATCCATCCATCCATCCATCCATCCATCCATCCATCCATCCATCCATCCATCCATCCATCCATCCATCCATCCATCCATCCATCCATCCATCCATCCATCCATCCATCCATCCATCCATCCATCCATCCATCCATCCATCCATCCACATTCAAATTCAAATAGAATGTGTACCAGAGGAGCGTAGGCTAAGGCAAAGTCATGAGTTGGCTGCAAAAATTCACATACTTAACACATGAAAGGCTTAGGAGCTTCAGTCTTGTAGTGTGCACTTGGCTTTTGGCTCCATTCTCCCCTAGATCAAAGCCACCGGTGCTCCATTCGAGGTTGAAATCTACTCCTAATTGCTTGGCCACTTACAAAATCAATTTGGGATTTAATTGAATCCATAAATGCCTTCGTGGCTGCTTGCACTGTACAATCCCAAAGATTGTGCTATAGATTATTGGTCTCGCAAGTTAAAGGTGTTAGGGACACTTTACAGCGCACGCACGGCGAGCCAGTGTTTGTGTGGTTAAGTGAAAGGAAATTGTTTGGGATACCTCACACCTGTGATATGTTCCAAATGGAAGATTCACATAAACAGGGAAGCAGTATGGTTGCCTAGAAGTGCACAATTAGAGTGCCAATTACTTTTTAGTGGTTGTTGTAAGCAATGAAAAGAAAAGTTCGATTTTCTCCGAAAGCAGTTCAGTCACTCTCTAACATCATTTAGAATGCTTGAAATTGGTTTGTTCAAATGAAAGTGGAAAAATGTGAATCAAATGTGCCTTGTTTAACTAAAAATAAATTGAGTATTTACAAAGTTGCTAAATAAAGCTAAATAAAGGTGTCAGGACAAGTGCAAAATTCCTGAATGAGAACGTGAACATTAGTTTTTGAATGATACCAACCTGTTTTTCTCTATATTGACCAAGTTTGTGTTTATTATTCGACTAGATTTGGGGCCAATGGACCACCAATAAACTTATGGGGGCCATTTTCTGTGATTAAAGTTTTTTTTTTCTATGACAAATGAAATGTTTAGTTTTTCAAACATTGTTTGCCCTTGCCAGTTGCATTTTAGGATTCTAGCGAGACACCCCTCGCTGCAGCCTGTAGCACGATGACGTAGCTGGATGGTCCAATACGTAGTGGATGGAGGTGTGTTTTGGTGACGTCATAGATGCATGCGCAGTACCGATCTCTGGGTTATAATTCGCATGCAAAAATAGTTAATTTTACAACATTTTCAACATCACATGATTTTAAACCTAAATTTGAGTGATTAATAGCATGTCCTCACTGCAAGTATTTTTTTTAATGCGTGTATATAGACCATTTTAAAATAAAGCCATATTTGCTGTTGAGTAGAAGGAAAAATGAGTCAAGTAGTCTAATTGTCTCTGTAATTTTAAAGGTAAAATACAATAAGGTCTGTAAACATCTTATAATACCAGTACACATTCAAGGGAAAATGCAAAAATAATAACAGCATCAAAAAAATAAATCTTGTCAGATGTTAAAAAAAAAAAAAGTCCCGGTAAGAGTTCCTTCTTTAATGGCTATACTCATTTTTCCACAGTTTTCTGTAGCCTAGGTTCCTCTTTATTTGCTGTTCAGTGTCTGCAAGACATGTCTATGGTATGGAAGCTTGTTTTCGTCACAGAGTGAGAAATAAAAAAGGTAATTGTGACTTTTTATCTCACTATTCTGACTTTTTTCTCAGAATTGATATAAAGTCGCAATTGCAGGTTATAAAGTCAGAATTGCGTGATATAAAGTCGCAATTGCGTGTTATTAAGTCTGAATTATGAGATATAAACTCATAATAATCTGACTTAACACGCAATTGCGACTTTAGAAATATAGACTGCTTGAAATTCTGACTTTTTTCTCAGCATTGCATTATATCTCACAATTCTGACTTTATAATACGCAATTGGGAGATATAAAGTCAGAATTGCATGACATAAAGTCGCAATTGCGTGTTATAAAGTCAGAATTGTGTGTTATAAAGTCAGAATTGTGAGATTAAACTATTCTGAGGTGGAAAAAAAAGACGTCATTTTTTTTCCCTTAGAATTTGACTTTATAACTCGCAATTGCGAGTTTAAATCTCACAATTCTGAGAAAAGATGTCAGAATTGGGAGATATAAACTCGCAATTATGTGTTGTAAATTCAGAATTGCGAGAAAAAAAGTTTATAGCACGCAATTGAGACTTTATTTCACCCAATTCTGACTTTATATCTCACAATTCTAAGAACTATAAAGTCAGTATGCGAGATGTTTCGCAATTGTGAGAAAAAGTCACAATTATTTTTTTAAATGTTTTATTCTGTGGTGGGAAAGAGCTTCCATACTCAAGTGACCATTTATATTTAACTTTATTCTTCTTGGAAGATCAAAGCATGTGCGATTGTTCACTAACTCTCTACTAGTAACTCTCTACTCTCTAACTCCCTACTCTAACTATAGAATCAATTCTTAATGCGCATGTGAACGCCATCAGCGTTTATCACAGGTTCGCGTTTAAAGCCTGTTTAGAGAGAACGGTGTCGTTTAGTGGCCCCCAATTTGCAAATTATCATTTCGATGGAAGTGAATCAATCAAAACTAACTTTAGCTGGAAAATAACATTAGTCAAGAACCGCTATGAAGTCAAAACAATCTCTGTTACCTTAAATTATATGTTTATCTCTGTAAAGCTGCTTTGAAACAATCTACATTGTTAAAAGCGTTATTTAAATGAAGATGACTTGACTTGACTAGTGCGCATGCATATATGACCTCACCAAAACACACCAGGTGCGCGTAACAGCGTCCACTACGTATTGGACCATCCAGCTACGTCTTGTGCTACAGGCTGAAGCGAGGACCTCTTGATTCTAGCAGGTATTTTTCGGTAATGTTATCAGTAGTACTTGGTGCTTGATTAGATTCCAATGAAACTGCCAGAGAAATTGCTGACTTCCCATGTTTCCTTCTGACAGGAAAAGCTGATATGGTGCTATTTTAAGGAAAGACCCGGGTTGAAGACGAAAATAGCAGATATATTTGGCGTGTCTGTGTGAGAGCGCCCTCTGAGCGCCCTCTGGCGTTCAGATGGAGCAGCATTTACTACCGATCAGCCGCACTGCACTGACAAGCTGCGCATAAAATAATCACAGCCTTTGCCAAATCGCGTGCGGTTTCATTGCGATTATTAATAATAATAATAAAAATTCATTACATTTTACATAGCGCTTTTTTCTGCTCTCAAGCGCTTTACATAGAAGGTGGGATCTCCTCAACCACCACCAATTACGATTAATCGTGCAGCCCTAATTGTAATAGTTCATCTTATCAAAAATGCATTTTGAGTTGTGAAGGGATAAATTCAATTAATATGAGTGGGGTTTGTAAGAAGAGCATTACGCATTAACTCACAGAATAATGGTTATACTTCCAAAACACTGTGTATTTAAATATTTCCTGTAGGGCAGTGGCTTCCCCTATACACAATCATGCAATATTATCCACATAATTTTTGTTCCTTTTTTTTTCATTCTGAGAGGCGAGTTCAAGTTATTTTCAGTGCTAATCGCCACAGATGCTACAGACGCTAGCGATAGAGCTTAACTTATATTGAACCGAGAACGTTCCTTTAACCTTGAGATCAGAGCATATCGATGTGGCAGCATCTTCATACAGTTGATATCCATGTTTGGAAATTTTGAGAAAACCTGGCTTGCATAGTTTGAGAATATGATTGACCATTCATTGTTAAATCAGATTCCCACGTGGACTACTTTGATTTTGTGACATTATACAGAAATAATTTATTCTAACCATGAACACTCTTGTTACATCTTCCTTATAGTTCTTGTCATTTTGTACCTGTGCTTCATTATTGAAGTGCAAAATATGAAATCATCCTGCTTAAATATATTTTACAGCCTCATTCTCCTGGACAAAAGAGCTGTAGATTTGCAGACGCTGCAGTCTGACAGATGTTTAATTGAGTTGTACAACTGATGTAGTAGCAGTTAATAATCTGTCTTCACCTTGATACTCCGCCCTGATCCTTTATCTGCAAAAGTGTTTTACAGGCCTATTTTCTATTATAGCTCTTAAACTTTGTGTATTTTGTGTGTGAGAGAGACTGTGTGTATTACTCTTTCTGGCCTGAATGGGCTGCAGTTTATGGAGCCGTTTGATTTTTTTCAAATACTAATCTCATTATGGACACATTTCACCTCAGGACCTTCTCATGGATGTGGGAATCCAGCCAGAACCAACGCACACTGTCTTATTTGGATCCACTGATATCTGAAGAAAATAAAAAAAATATTCTTTGAGTAAAAAATAAAATAAAAAAATAATACTTAAATAGAAACAGCCAGGATTATTAAATAAGCTTGGTTATTATATTTGTTTTAATTTACACAAGCCTGCCATTTCAAATTATAACCTTAACCCTAACCTGTGCAAGTGTAACTTGAGATATATAAAATGACCTAGCCTGACGTCGTCATACTCAGATTCTAGTCAGAATATGAGTCTGATACTGCTCCATTGGGCTGTGATTATGGGGCGTGTTTCAACTGAACCAGGAAAGAAAATGCCTCTGCACTCAATTGGACAGACTTAGAACCAATCAGAGCAACGGACAACATTCTGGGCTACCGAAAAGGAGCTGGCAACGACCGATGGTTATGTCCACATCGTCGTGCACGCCGAGTTGCATCGCCGTGATGTCCATTTCGGTCGCTTCTTTCACTTGATCCTCCATGAGTGCGACCAAAGGAGAAACCACAATGACCACAGGGTTTTCATTGCACCCCATCTTCTTAGCGACCATCGGGGCCAGCTGATAAATTAAAATTTTGCCGAATCCCGTAGGAAGGATGGCAAAAACATCTTTCCGATCGACAAATGCCTTGACGGCGGTTCTCTGTTCCTCTTTTACATTTACATTTAAATTTACATTTATTCATTTAGCAGACTCTTTTATCCAAAGCGACTTACAAATGAGAACAAAAGAAGCAGTTAAACTAACAGTAGGACCACAAAATGTAAGTGCCAAAACCTTTCTCAGTCTAATCTAACGCAGAACCCGTAAAGGTTTTTTTTTTATAGAAAGGAAGAGAAAAGTGTTAGTATTACTGGAACAAGTGCTGCCGAAAGAGATGCGTCTTCAACTGTTTCTTGAAAATGGCTACGGACTCCGCAGCTCTGGTTGAGTTGGGTAGTTCATTCCACCAGCGGGGAACTGAGAAAGAGATTTTGTGCCTCTTTGACATGGCACTACAAGACGACGTTCGCTTGCAGAGCGCAAGTTTCTGGATGGCACATAAGTCTGAAGTAATGAGTTTAGGTAAAAGGGAGCAGAGCCAGTGGTTGTTCTATAGGCAAGTGTCATTTACTTGAATTTGATGCGAGCTGCAACTGGCAACCAGTGCAATTTTGTGAGGAGAGGAGTTACGTGTGCTCTCTTCGGCTCGTTAAAGACCACTCTAGCTGCAGCATTTTGGATTAGCTGCAGAGGTTTGATCGAGCAAGCTGGAATACCAGCCAGAAGAGTATTACAATAGTTCAGTCTGGATAGAACAAGCGCTTGAACAAGGAGTTGTGTAGCATGCTCTGATAGGAAGTGCCTGATCCTCCTAATGTTGTACAAGGCAAATCTGCAGCACCGGGCAGTTCTGGTAATGTGGTGGGTGAAGTTCAATTGATCATCAATAACAACTCCAAGGTTCCTGACTGACCTTGAGGGAGTTATGGATGACGGACCTAGCTGAATAGTGAAGTTGTGATGAAGTGTTGAATTGGCCCGGGACCACAAGTAGCTCTGTCTTCGCAAGGTTAAGTTGAAGGTGGTGTTCCTTCATCCAGCCAGAGATGTCTGTCAGGCAGGCTGAGATGCGAGCAGCTACCGTCGGATCGTCAGGCTGGAATGAGAGGAAGAGTGGTGTGTCATCAGCGTAGCATTGATAGGAAAAGCCATGTTTCTGAATCACAGTTCCTAGTGATGTCATGTAGATGGAGAAGAGAAGTGGTACAAGCACTGAGCCCTGAGACACTCCAGTAGCTAGATGTTGTGATTTCGACACCTCACTCCTCCACGATACCCTGAAGGACCTACCTGAGAGGTAAGACTTGAACCATTGGAGTGCGGTTCCCGAGATGCCCTTCATCTTTAGGATTGACAGGAAGATCTGGTGGTTAACTGTGTAAAAGGCAGCAGACAGATCCAGCAGGGTGAGAACTGAGGATTTGGAAGTTGCTCTTGCCAGTCTCAGAGCTTCAATAACTGAGAGCAGAGCAGTCTCAGTTGAGTATCCACTTTTGAAACCAGACTGATTGTTGTCCAAGAGGTTGTTCTGTGTAAGAAAGGAAGAGATCTGGTTGAAAATAACTCATTCAAGTGTCTTTACGACGAATGGAAGAAGGGATACCGGTCTGTAATTTTCCAAATGTGCTGGATTCTTAAGCAGTGGGGTTACCCGAGCCTGCTTAAATGCTGTGGGAAAGGTACCAGTGTGAAGAGAGGTGTTTATGATGTGCATGAGTGCGGATATAACTGAGGAAGAAATGGCTTGAAGTAGATTAGTAGAAATAGGATCAAGCGGACAGGTAGTAGGACGATTGGAAAGGAGGAGTTTGGATACTTCTGCCTCTGAAAGCAGAGAGAATGAGGGTAGAATGTGTGTGTTATCTGGTAAAATGTGTGTTTCAGTTTGTGGATTGGTAAATTGGCCGCTGATGGTGGTTGTTTTATTTATGAAGAATGTGGCAAAGTTGTCAGCTGTTAGGGTTGATGAAGGAGGAGGAGGAGGAGGGTTGAGAAGAGAGAAGGTTTTGAAAATCATGTGAGAGTCAGAAGAATTGTTAATTTTGTTGTGATAGTAAGTCATTTTAGCAGTAGAGATATTAGTAGAGAAGGAAGAGAGGAGGGATTGATAAAGACCAAGGTCAGTAGGATCTTTCGATTTGCGCCACCTCCTCTCTGCACCCCTGAGTTTAGAACGATGTTCACGGAGAACATCAGATAACCAGGGGGCAGAGGATGTGGTGCGGGCTGGCCTGGAAGAAAGGGGGCAGAAGTTGTCCAAGCAGGATGTAAAAGTGGAGAAAAGAGAATATTTTGCATTGTGCAATCGTTTGCAACAATTGCATTGTTAGTATCTACTGTTGAGAGCTTATCAGGTGGAGGTAGTGTGGATGAGACCAAAGAGGATAGGCGAGAGGGTGAGAGTGAGCGTAGGTTTCGCCGAAAGGTGACCTGTGGAGTAGTTTGTGTTGTGTTCTGAGGCAGGTTGAGAGTGAGGAGGAAGTGATCTGAGGTGTGCAGTGGGGTGACCAGTGTATGGTCAGTGGAGCAGTGGTGTGTGTAAATAAGGTCTAATTGGTTACCTGATTTGTGAGTAGCCGCAGTAGATACTTGTTTGAGGTCGAATGAGGCAAGCAGAGTGTGGAAATCAGCAGCCTGACGTTTTTCTAGGTGGATGTTGAAGTCTCCAAGAACTATGAGAGGAGTACCATCCTCAGGGAAGGATGAGAATAGCACATCAACCTCCTCCAAGAAACTGCCAAGCTGACCTGGGGGACGATAGATAACTACAAAATGGATTGTTATAGGACTAGTGATGGTAATTGAATGTGATTCAAATGAGCTGTGGTCACACAGAAGTCGTAAAGGATCAAATTTCCAATCATTTGCGATGAGTAGACCAGTACCTCCATCCCTGCCCGTCAGGCGAGGCTGGTCATTTAAAAAATTCATCTTTTAAAATGAATGTGCTGTCCACATCTTCTATATCAGACGCGATGGCTGAATCTACACATCATCTAAATTCTCCAGCGGCAGCCATTCTTTGTTGTAAACTAATTCAACCCAAGCGCTCTTTGGTGACGTGGATGATTATGTTACTGTTGATCACCTGTCCATCATCGTATAAAGCCCGCCCTGACAATTTGATTGGTCCGAAAAGCTTTTGTTCGGGCATACTTGATTCACAACGGAAGTCTGGACCGAACTTCCCACCCTCAAATGTTGTGGGCGGGACTAAGTTCGCCTGGCATCCAGGCTAAAAATGACCAGTTCCAGTCTTGGATTCTGATTGGTCAATACAGAGCTCTAGTCTCTATATTATGAATATAGTCAAAGTTGAGGGGATTATATATATAGTCAAAGTCGAGGGGGTGCTGCATCCTTTAGTTTTGATTATATTCGTAAGACTTACTAATACTTTTTATGAGTAGCCTACTTTAGAAAAGTACTAGCAATTTTGCCTATTATATTATATTATATTATATTATATTATATTATATTATATTATATCATTATATTATATTATTTTATATCATTATATTTGATTATATTATGTTATATTATATTATATTATATTATATACATTAGAATTTAAACTCAAAGCAATGCATTGCACAAACAATATTACATGAATAGATAATAGACCAGACCACTGGTCGCTATTTATCTTCTGTATGTGGCCAGCAGCCATATCAGCCTGTAGCCCAAGACTGGTTACCCACTGAAGCTAAGCAGGGCTGAGCCGGTTAGTACCTGGATGGGAGACCTTCTGTGAAAACCAGGTTGCTGCTGGAAGAGGTGTTAGTGAGGCCAGCAGGGCGTGCTCACCCTGTGGTTTGTGTGGGTCCTAACGCCCCAGTATAGTAATGGGGCCACTATACTGTTAAAGAGCACCGTCCTTCGGATGAGACGTTAAACCAAGGCCCTGACTCTCTGTGGTCACAAACAATCCCAGGATGTCTGTCAAAAGAGTAGGGGTGTAACCCTGGCATCCTGGCCAAATTTGCCCAGTGGCCTCTGTCCATCATGACCTCCTAATAATCCCCATATATATATATATATATATATATATATATATATATATATATATATATATATATATATATATATGTACCAATTGGCTTCATCACTCTGTCTCCTCTCCACCTGTAAGCTGGTGTGTGGTGGGCGTTCTGGCGCAATATTGCTGCCGTCGCATCATCCAGGTGGATGCTGCACATTGGTGGTGGTTGAGGAGATTCCCCCTTCTATGTAGAGCGCTTTGAGTGCCGAGAAAAGCGCTATATAAATGTAATGAATTATTATTATTATTATTATTATTATTATGTTGTTGTTGTTGTTTTCCCCTCTGCCATTCACATTTGGTGCATTAAAAATATAGTTGAGGGCATCTTTGTTTACAGGTGCAGTGCAGTGCAGTGAGTGCGCGTGCCCATATAAGGAGAAGAGGAGGAGACAAAACTGCACACTGACATCATTGGTTCTTACATGTATCATCAGTGCACCAGATTTGAATGTGATGAGGTGAATGAGATTTGAGAAGATGGAAATTATTCACACTTTTGAGAATCACTGGCTTTTAAAGCTCTCTTTAAACAGTTCCTGCATGGTGTGTGTGTGTCCTCAGGTTGATGGGTCGCTGGTGCTGTAAAAGCCAATAGTCTCTGTAGGTCTGTGATGTACTGCTTGCTTTCAAGGGGAAACCCTTAGCACTCTGAAAGCAAACGATCTGATTGGATGAGGAAATTGGCCGCAATAATAACCAGGGCTCTCATTAATATCAGTGCAGGGTCCGCAGGGATCTCTTATTCATCTCTCTCTCTCTCTCTCTTTCTTCCTCAGTCTGGCTCCTACCTTTGTGAATAGCTGAATACATTGGGAATAGAAAAACACTGCGTAAGTAAACACTTGGTATTCTGTTTGGTTACAGGCATCTATAGTGCCTCTGGTATATGGGGTCGTAGCCTGAATATCTCACACCACATGACAGATGGTGCACAGTCTCACAGTGACGTTTCTTGTGCTATTGTACAGCCTTTTAACTTACAATCTAAAATTACGTTGTTGTCTTTTTTTTGCCCTGTAGAACAATTGATCTTTTAAAGATAGAAAACAGACATTGTTACATATCATGCAGAAAGTC
Source organism: Meda fulgida (assembly GCA_030578275.1). Lineage (NCBI taxonomy): Eukaryota > Metazoa > Chordata > Actinopteri > Cypriniformes > Leuciscidae > Meda > Meda fulgida. The sequence goes on along the minus strand of CM060633.1, from coordinate 24,426,154 downwards.
CAAAAGTGTGTTCACAACTTGTGATGTTATAGGAAATCCCAGCTATTGCTGTATAGAGACATTTGACTGATGAAACTTGAAGACAATAAACACGATTGCAACAATAATTGCAATCTGTTTTCTTTAAGCCATCTCGGGTATTTTCAACAGAAGAATAATGTATGTTTATAATGCAACGCTAATCTTCAGCCTGTATCACAGTGTAGAATTCTATAAAATAATACATTTGCGGTCTGATTCTGTGTTAAGAAGTCACATCGGATCAAAAAAGTTATTTCAAACACTGGACTGACTGTTGATGACGTAAGGTGTGTTCAAGTCACTTTTGTCAGAGCAAAATGGCAGTGTACCTTTTAATTAAATTAATTAATTAATTAATTACACAATTAATTTATTACAAAAAATTACAACAAAGCTTTTAAACTGCTTGTAGAAAATCAAGAACAAAGAATCATGCATCAGGTGTGTTTTGCTTTTTTGTGTTTTTAATTAATTTAATTTATTCATCATTACATATTATGTTGTTACATTATAATGCTATTTTATATATATATATATATATATATATATATATATATATATATATATATATATATATATATATATACAGTCGTGCTCAGAATTAATGGTACCCCTGGTAAATATGATAAAAAAAATGGCTGGAAAAAATAAATCTGCATCATTTATCCTTTTGATCTTTCATTCAAAATATTGGCAAAAATCTAAACTTTCATTGAAGTAAAAGAGTAGAAAGTGGGGGGGAAATCACATTATGAAATAAATGTTTATCTCCAAAACACGTTGGCCACAATTATTGGTACCCTTTTATTAAATACTTTTTGCAATCTCCTTTTGCCAAGATAACAGCTCTGAGTTTTATCCTATAATGCCTGATGAGTTTGGAGAACACCTGACAAGAGATCAGAGACCATTCTTACAGAATCTCTCCAGATCCTTCAGATTCCCAGATCCATGTTGGTGCTTCTTCTCTTCAGTTCACTCCACTCATCAGGTCTGGGACGGTCATGGCAGAAGCTTCATTTTGTGCTACTTAACACATTTTTGTGTTGATTTTGATGTTTGTTTTGGATCGTTGTCCTGGTGGAAGATCCAACCACGGCCCATTATACGATTTCTGGCAGAGGCTGTCAGGTTTAGATTTTTTATCTGTTGGTATTTGATAGAATCCACGATGCTATGCATGTATCTGAACAAGAAGTCCAGGACCTCCAGCAGAAAAATATGACCACAACATTAAAGATGGTATATTAATTTGTACACATGGGGTACTTTTTATCCTTGTGTGCACCAAACCCATCTTGCATGTTTGCTGCCAAAAAGCTATTTTTTAGTTTCATCTGACCACAGAACCCTGTGCTGTTTGAAGGTCCAGTCATGTCTGACAACTGAATTTGCTGGGGTTTGTTTTTGGATGAGCAAGGAGGATTTTTCTTGAAAACCTCCCAAACAACATGTGGTGATGTAGGGGTTGTTCAATTTTTTTTTAATAGGCTTTCTGAACCCAAGACTCAACTAATCTCTGCAATTCTCCATCTGTGATCTTTGGAGAGTCTTTGGCCACTCAAACTTTCATCCTCACCATGCATTAAGACAATATAGACACACGTCCACTTCCTGGTAGATTTGTAACATCTTTAGTTGATTGGAAGTGCTTAATTATTGCCCTGATGGTCAAAATGGGGATTTTCAATGCTTTAGCTATTTTCTTACAGCCACTTTCTATTTTGTGATGCTCAACAATCTTTTGATGCACATCAGAACTATATTCTTTGGTTTTACTCATTGTAATGGATGATTAAGGGAATTTGGCCTTTGTGTTTCCCCATATTTAAACTCTTGTAAAACGAGAAGTCATGGCTGGACAATTTCATGTTCCTAGTCACCCTGGTGTGCAAAAAAAAGGTAAATATGAATGGGAATATACTTAAGAGATATTTTACTCGTAAACAATTCTAGGGGTACCAATAATTGTGGCCAACTTGTTTTGGAGAAAAACATTTATTTCATAATGTGATTTCCCCTCCACTGTCAATTATTTTACTTCAATGAAAGGTTAGATTTTTGCCAATTTTTTGAATGAAATATCAAAAGGATAAACGATGCAGAATTATTTTTTACAGCCATTTTTCATCATATTTACCAGGGGTACCATTAATTCTGAGCACGACTGTATATATATATATATATATATATATATATATATATATATATATATATATATATATATATATATATAAAGCACAAGTACCACATTTAATTATACTTAGTTATATTATTAAATATTTCATTTAAAATACCACACAAGGGATTTCTTATGGTGTGTTTTTTCCATCACAGTTCGGTACAGGCATCAGAACCACGTCTCCTTGCAGCTGATCGTTTGTGTGTGATGTAGGGATTACTGCCTCTGTTTTGTCTCCTTTACACATTTGATAAGCTCTTCATGAGTTTTCAACTGGTCAAAATACTATCATATGTAGGCTACACACATAGCGCATTTATCCCAGCACACAGCATTGGTTTGGATGTTCCGTATGTTCCGTCTCAAAATAGGCAATACATCATAGAAGCCGACCAATCACGCTGTGAATGTATCCCTATGCCTTTAGGTTCGGTATCTTATTCGTTCGGTGATAAAAATGTCAATCTAAACGTAGGGACTAAATGATTTTTTTTTTGGTCTGGACCAAACGAACCAGCTCCAACTTGGCTCCATGCTCCCTCTGTCCCACCTTGGTCCATCATCCCTCAGACTCTGCCTGGCTCCCTTGTCCCTCTGACTCCACCTTGGACTATCATCACTCTGGCTTCGCCTCTGACTTCTGGGTCTCCAGCTGTCCCTCAACCCTCCATCCGTCTGGTTCCGCTGGGCTCCTCCCTCCTTCCGGTTTCGCTATTGTCCTTAGTCCCACCAGCTTCACCCCGCTCTGCCAAGCCCAAGTCTCCACCTCGGTTTCGTGAGCTCCTGGCTCTTCCTTGGCCCTCCAGGCCTTCTGTGTCACCCTGGGTCTTCATCCTTTCAGCTCTGGCTAGGTCTTCAGCTTTCACGTCTCCACCTCTGTCAGTCGGGTTCCTGGCTCCATTTGGGCTCCTCCCTCCATCTGTTACACTGTGGACCTTCGTCCTGATGGTTCTGCTGAAGGCCTCTTTTTGGTTTTGTCTTACGTCGTCTCCTCCCTGGCTCCTCCTTCCGTTGTCTACTCCATGGTGTTTCCCTTTGCCAGCTCCTCCTGGGTCTTGTTTGTGTCCAGCTCCTCTTCCACTTCCGGAACCCCCTCCCTCCCTGCTCTGTTGGACTTGTTACAATGTAAGGACATGCCTTCTGGGAGGGTTTTGTTTTCTTGTGTTCCCTCTCACTGTTGCCTGAGTTCTTATTTGTTGCCATAGTCTCTGAGACCTCAGACCTCGTTGTTCTTTGTTCGGTGTCATCATTACCTATATGACCGGATTGGACTGGAATGCAGATTCAGAATGCAGATTTTGGTGCCACCAAAATGCCTGTCATTAGTCATTAAACCGTTCTTTCAACTAACATGTTCAAAAACACAGATTCATTTAAAGATAGATGTAATAAAACAAGGTGTTGAATTTATTTAAACTTTGAGTGCGACTTTACAAGGCTGAGCAGCAATGTGTTGGATTGGCAACGATGAACAGGAGTGGACTAGCCATCGGGCATACCAGGGACTTTCCCGGTGGGCCGACATGCTTTTTGGGCCGATTTTTTTTTTCATCTGAAGGGCCCATAAAATTCGTACATCGGCGTCCCATTCATTCTGTTTTGCTTAATTGGTGGCGATGGGGTCTTTGTGCTGGTGTGTTATGCACTGGACTAAAAAAGTCAGCGTAGGTTTTTTTTTTTTTCTCACAGACCGGCCCATTAAACACAGCGACCCATTGGTTCTTTTCTTTATTGACACTGGGCTGGTCCAATCACATCTTTAAACACCTCCCCATCTGGGCTCTGAGGGACTTGTACTCGTGCAGTGTCAGTGTATATCTGTCAAAATAGTCAGAGAGATGGAGAACAAACGTAAGGAATGTGCAGATAAATAGCGTGAAAAAAAGAAACAGGCCCTTCAAGCAGACGCTGCAAAATGTGACAAAATAACAGATATTCTGCAGCAGCAGGACCTTCATCAGCTCCCATGGCTGATGATGATAGAGAGGAGGATAAGGAGAGAGATGAGAAAGTGTAGAGCGAGCCTGCGGTAAGCAGAACTACTTTCAAAACACTTATGAGCATTATTTCCACATCTGCATAGTTGACGATTACCACATTTTACTAGAATTGTAATGAGACGTGTTTGTAAACCATGTTTTCCGCCAAAATAAAAGCTTGATGCAGTTTCCGTCAAAATAAAATATCATGTGTTTATCTCTTTCAAGTATAAAAATTTGTAGAAAACTAATTATGAAAGTTTCCTTTATTTCTCAGTGCATTTGTTTTACAATATATGGCTATTACTGTCATGGGATTAATATTATAACTATTATTATGTAGTAGTGTTATGTAGACAGACTCTATAACTAAAAGAGGTTTGAGTTTTTCTTTGTTCAATTTGCACACTGATAATTGGGTTGGAGCTCTTAATTTTGAACTCTCAAAGTGCACCAGATTGATGAATTTAACATTAAAATGCACAACATTTTCTTACATGCCCCCGAACCCCCCGGGACAGAGGTCCACTCATCACAGATTTACCAAAAATCCTGTGGGAAACACTGGTATTGCTATGCCAATGCAGCTTATGGCTTGTTTTAGGATTCACCACTGTGAAGTATAGTTCAAATTTTTTATTAAACGATTGTTATTTCATCTGTTAATTCTCACTCGTTCCTACTCATTCATTAAATGGCATTAGTGGTTTTAAGGAAAAGGAGTTGGTATACATATTCAAGGGTGTGCAAAGATGGCTGGTGTTTATGATCATATGTAGTGGGCCAGTCTGGGCCAAAATGCCAGGGCTGATTTTTGATTTTTTTGTTATTGTTGTCCCAGTCCAGCCCTGACGATGAAGCTGATGCTTCACTTAATATAGATCAATGGCATTGATTTAATGCATTGATTGACCAGCGCCGACGCCATTCATTGGAAAATATTAGGTTATATAGGCTTGTTTAGTGCAAATCCACGGAGCCTCTGTACAAATCACCGCGATAAACAGTCTTATCATTATTAACTTATTTAACTTTCAATACACATGCATGAAGTGCAAAACAAGAAGTGCATAGCCTTATGAAAAAAAATGAAAAAATTTGAATATCGCAGTTGCTTGCATTCCTCTATGTAGCAAATTAGCTCTAAGGAAATATTAATAATCAATAATAACTTGTTATAATTAATTATGAATATTTGGATCAGTTAATAGAATTCACTTAATGTTGTAAATTAATATTACAATCAATTAACATGTTTTTCCCGTGAACACTCTGTGTTATTTGTTTATTAATTTTATGAAATTTACATTTCCGGGGTATGGGAAATGTCTTTCTTTACTTTACAGTACTACTAAGAGCAAGTAGTCAAAATCTATGATTAGGGACTCCAGTATATGAGCTTGAGACATGGACAACTTTGCGTGTGACATGAACAAGATTATATTAACTAGACTAAACACTTAAACTACTCTAACATATACATACAGACAAGCATACAGTTTACCAAGGGGAAGAGAGCTGAAGCAGAATACAGGAAAGCAAGAAGTTATAGCATTGTTTGAAGTTCAGCAGATCAACAGCCTTGAGCAAACCATCAGTTTAGTTCTAACACGCCCTTTAAAAGGGGTAAGGATACTCCTTAATGTATCAAATACTGAGACTAAGTTTGATACTTGCATGTCTCGCCCATTTAAATTAAACTGTCCTGATGTAATTTGTTGAGGCTCCAGTTGATCTTTGCTGAAGTTGTCTTGATGAGATAGAACCAGTGGGAGGCAGAGGATCTTTGATGAATGGAAAGACAAGGCCGCAGCCTGGCACAAGCTTGGGGGTCCTTGGAAAACTTCTAGGTCAGCATCATCTTCACATCAGGATTTCAGAAAGAGACTAAGAGAGTAAGAGACTAAGAGGCGTGATCTTGTGATCAGTGATCTTTAAAGTGTGAAGATGTCATACCCTCTGGAGGGTTCTGAGCCAACAAGAAGAGGTTCCCTTTGGAGGGAATTTCTTTACGACCTTTTGTTCAAGCAAGTATTTTGTTCATTAAATATAATGAATAATTTGTGTGTCTGATTGGTCCAGATGCTACATCTACTAATGCCGTTTATTAGTACTGTAACTTTTATTTAGTGTTAAATTATTGTACTTGGGTTAGGTGGCTTAGGTTTTATTGTGGATTTGTTATGAAAATGTGTAATGTTTTGTATTTACTTATATTTATATATTTAAGTACACGTTAAACTTTTAATATATTGTACAATTTAAATAATGTTTTTTCAATAAAAAAAAGCTGTTCTTTAATGTCATCCATCGTTGTTTTGTGGATCTTTTTTTAAAGTATCGGTTCAGGTACCGTTTGGACATCTGTACCATAAAAAACCCAAATGATACCCAACCCTAGTCATCAATGTTTAAGTGTAGTGTGACTTAAGAGTTCTCTGTTCATTGAAATCTTTTTATCTAGTTCATTCTGCGCCACATTCTTTGTTGGATTATACTATACAGCAATTACGTGACAAATATATACTGTACACTGGTCGAGATTTTGCCAAGACAGACAAGTTCCTGAATCAACATATTTTGTTTGATCCTGAAACAACATTCCTGTCTAACAGTTTATTCCTAACCCTATCCCTACTCCTACTCCTAAACCTAACCCTACCCATAACTTATGCCTAAAATCAAAGGGAAATGATTGTTAAAAGTGAATAAGAAAAATGTTGATCCAGGAACATGTTGTACTTGGTGAAATCATGTTGACCTATACAGCATGCACTACTGTTTAAGTTTGGGGTCTGTAAGAATTTTTAAATGTTGTTGGAAGAAGTCTCATTCTCACCAAGACTGGATTTTTTTTATTATCAAAAATACTGTAAAAACAGTAAAATTATTACATTTTGAAGGTGTGTTTGTGTACTTGACATAATTAAGAAAATCAGGACAAATAACACACAACATTTGAAAAATGAACAACACCTTTCCACCAGAATCATCCACAACCATGTGCACTCACTCACACACATGCACACACATATAGACTGATACATATCTAGAAGCACCAAGGCTCAGCTGAGCTCAAGTGTGTGTCTTCTGTTCAGTGTTCAGGTGTGTGTGCTTTACTCTTTGAAGGACACGGTTTGGCACAACAGCCAAAGATGAAGAAGGGGGCAGGAAGCATGAAATGAACCTGTCTGAGCTGTTGCTGTTCTGTTCTGTTCTGTACACACACACACACACACACACACACACACACACACACACACACACACACACACACACACACACACACACACACACACACACACACCTCCATCAGACAGTTTTCTTTCTCCAGTTGTCACTCTCTCCGAGTGCTGCTTTGCTCTAGCTTGCTTGGCTTTCAAGCACCCCTGAGGTTGAGGGCTTTTACAAATCATTTAGCAAGAATATGCCACACTTATGAAGTGATATGTGACTTCAAGGTGTTGCACTGTGTGTTTAAGTGTGTAGTGGAAGCCAGTAATTGGCTGTGTGGTTTTGGAAGCTGCTTCTAAAAGAATTTGTTTTGCAAATTGTAGCGAATTTAAATGTATGCATTCGATTATTTGCCTATAAAATGGATAAAAGTATATTACATTAATTATAATTAGATTATTTAATGTAATTGAATTTGTGTAAATTAATTAGAGCTGTTATTGATCACTGTCAATACATACTATAGGACTATATATTTTTTATATATATATATATTTTTTTTTTTATGAATGTTTGTTTCAATACCAGCAAATATGAAACATGATTTTGTTTCTTGGTGGACTGATAAAGCACGCATGAGACCCGGAAATTGCATAAATCCAGCCAATCAGATTGGAACTTGTTTTGGGAATGCTGTCCCAGGCTGAAACGGTTTCTGAAATGTAAATCAGCTCAGGTTTTACTGTGTCTTCACTTTTGCTTTGAAATAATTTCCACCATCTCCCACACAGTTTAATAGGGATCGACTTGTGGAGACATATTTATAAATGTAATTAGGTTACATTTATTGTTTTTGTTTCTGTTTGATTTGCTAGAAAATATTTGCTAGTCTTATAGTTGTGTGAGCCAAAAGCATGTCAGAGAGCGCACATTTCATACTCCTTTTGAGAGGCAGAAATGTCTAGAGAAGCAATATCTCCTCATAAATGGTAGAGCCTGAATTACATTGGCAGAGACTGTTTCATAAGGTTGTGTGCTTCTAGAGACTATTTGCGGACACCACAAGCACAAAACAATATCAAAAGTCATGGCTTCCTCATCTCACTCGTTGAAGTTTCAGAGCGTTTTTTTCACTACCTGAGCATGATCCCCAAATGAAGTGATAATTCAGATCGACAGGCTGATTCCAATCAGCTTCCTTTAGAGAACAGCTGGCTCACAGCTCACCCGGAATTCATTAAGCTTATTGGCTCTTTGTTTGATCCGATAAGAGACATCTCGTGCTCTCCTGCTCTGTCAGTGGCATTGGCCCTCTAACTCACTCTTAACAACTGGCTTTATCTATGTGTGTTGGTGTGTTTTTCAGGATGACTGCTCCAACCTTGAGAAACTTGCGACAATGGTTTTAGATGTCCTGCCTATTAGTCATTCTAATAAGCAAAATTAAGTACAGTAGCATGTCCAGATTAATTTGACTGGGGCCATCAGTACGCAGATTCATTTGATAATATTAATAATAAAATCTGTTAGTATTTATTTGGGGAATTGGGAAGAAAATGTTTAGAACCAATTAATTTAATTACATATTAAGTAAATACTTAAAGGAAATACCTATAGTTTAAATCAAATAAATCTGTAGGTAAATAATACTTTCAAAATAGACGGAAATGTAAGCAATAGTAATAATAATAATAAAATCTGTTAGTATTTATTTTGGGGATTTGGAAATTATTTTTGTTTAAATATAATTTAAATTAAATAAAATTAAATTATTTTCCTTTTTAAAGGAAATGCGTATAGTTTAAAATTAAATAAATCACTAGGTAAATAAAGTACTTAATATTTTCCACTTTCAAAATAGACTCAAATGTAAGCAAGAATAATAATAATCTAATAGGTAATATATTTTTGGAAATACCTAATGTAAATTAAATACCTCAATAAGTGAAGTAAATAAAGTAAGTACTTGTGAATATTGGTAGTCTCCACTTATACTTAAATGTAAGTACTCAACAACAGCCTCAGCTTGGGTTGGGGATTCATGTACTTTAATTTCAACTGTTTGCTTTTTCTAGTTGTTTAGTCTCTTTAATCTATTTTTCGGAGTGTTTTGTAGTTCTGTAAAACACTACTGATGGTAAATTATCTCAGACACGCTTGTCTATTTATGAGCGATACTGTATGATTCTGTATTTTCCTATGTCCTGATTAACTGACTTTTATCATTCAGATTTTTCAGATTCTATTTTTCCGTGCCGTTTTATCCTCGGCATTACATCTGTAAATATACAGAAGAGATAAAGAAGCATATCAAGATGTTTGAACTTCCCCTGAAGATCTTTCAATGCAGCTGTTAAAAAGAAACAAAAAAAAAAAACCCTCTGCTTACATTGATAACTACAGCATTTTGTTGTGTAAACGGATCCACTAAGTAGGGTTTACATGAAAGATGATACATTTACATAAATAAAATGAAAATTTTATTCATTATCAAAGGAATCCAGCAGCCATTAATAAAACATTAACAATATTATTCACGCTATTTGGTATCAGATAAACTCTATAGAGACCCTGAGGTCTGGATTATGGTGGTGAGAGTTTTTTTTTTTTTTCAGATGAAGATCTAGATTTAGGTCCACATCCGGGGCTGATTCAGATCTAACCTCAAGGGATTTTTAGGGGCAGATGTTTAGTCCTGACATTGGACATGCTCAAGCTTCGGCCATAATAAAAATGCGCATACATTGCCCAGTTTGTGCACGGAGCCTAGTGTACAGTGAGAACATGAATAATTCACTTTGTTTGACAGCAGGATTGAAAATAGGAGAATCATTGGAGACCTTATGCAGGAGCGATACGCAGAGCAGCAACATGCATCTTGTGTTGTGTAGAAACCATAGGAGGATTTGGGTAGAGATGCCCAGCAGGGGAATGCGATCTTAAACCCCATAACCTCACTTAGCCAGCCAACAAAATCATGTATTTTTGCATATAACAGAACTTGCTTTGGAGAAATATAGCGCAAAATAACACATTCACTTACATGTGCACGCTTGGAAACACACAGACATCTCTGTTCTGAGTGTGTGTTGGTTGTAAGGGCTGTGATGGCCAGCTCTAGTCTATAGATAGTCTCTATCTTTAGCGGGGTATGATGTAATGGAGATGAAATATGTTTTCTGACACCACCAACTTTTAAGCATCATTTTAACAGTTAGAGCCTCTTCGAGCAGCAAACTATCACAATCTCCCTCACTTTCTCGACTCGTTGTATTTACCCTTTGCATTCCTTTCTCTTCTGTCCTCGGAGACTTTTCAAACGAATGGAGTGTGTAACAGCTCTGGAATTAAACTTGTTGGCTATGTAGTTTTCTGAATATACTGCAAACTGTAACAGATGCGCCTGTTAGAGATTGACACAAGTACCTGAGTAGCGAAGGCAGCATTGATGATGCAAATGGAGCAATAGTAGGACAGCAATAGTTTTTTTTTTTTTAGCATGCAAACATTTATTTTTCTACAGTAGTTTTGTCACTGGTTATGTAGTTATGTGGTACCTTGTAGATTGGTTTGAGTCAGAACTCGTGACGGGGCAGGACACGTTCTTGCGATGCATAATATATCAGTACTATATTGATTATTGGCCGTTTTTTCTCTCATTTCAGTAGGTAGATTTCCAGATTATTTTAGACTGGATTATTTTATTTGAACTGACTCAATCAAAAGTGGCATGAAGCATATAGTAATGGTTGGGAATATTATTTTAAGTATTATAAAAAAATTTTAATAACATCCAATTCATTTTCTTTTTTGCAAAATTTTTAATTTTAAATAAAACAAATCGCTAAGTAAATTAAGTACATGCATTTTCCCCTATCCATTTAGACCATATAATTTAATTATACTAAATTAATTAATTTAATCATAAATAATTGAATGTTATATGTGATATTATTGATGATATTAAAATATTAACATTTTTAATAATCAGCTAAAATTGTACATTTATTCATGCTCATTTTAAATTGATCACCTTTGCCATCAATTAACACTCATTTAAAGTAAATATTTAAAGCACTAATATTAATGAATTTACACAGTTAAATGTAATGTAATATGTAGCAAATCTCAAAATTAATATTACTTTCTATATTGTGCATTTCAGTACTCTGATGCCTAAATTCACTTGTGGCGTTTAAAATATTTTTTTGTTTTTGTTTGATTGTTATTTTAAACTTTGCGATCACACTAAAAATGTCAGATTTCATGGAAATTGTAGGTATGTAATATCAGGTGTGATTTGTGACTACAAATATCACATATAATGCATTATAAATGTAAAATAAATAATAGTAGCATGTATGTAAAGTTCATCAGATGAGTGTGTCAGCGTTGTGTGTGTTCTGGGCAGATGGCAGTGGTGTGATTTGAACATCCGCTGTGGTGACTGGGGTTCCACCGCTGATGTGTCTCATTCTCCATCTGGAAGCGGTGCACATGCTCACAGAGTCTCAGAATGTGTTAGACCCTTTCATCTGCTCGCACAAGCCCGACTGATCACAGACAGATTTGCCTCAACTTCCTCAGAAACTTTGAGTCTCACTCATGGTATCAAGGGAGGCTTTTTGGTTTTTGTTGCTGTTTTCTCAAAAAGTTGTTCCTTTTTTATCTGTCTTTTATAGACTAAAGACTATTTATTTGAAATAGTGAAGCTGAGTTCTGCAGATATTAGCATCACATGCCAGGCTTGTTTATGTGTGCGGGCCTGTTGTTCTGCTAAATCTGTCTTTGAGCTGTTGCCAGTCACTGAGAAATGTCTACACAAAGTCATACTGCAGATGTTAATTTTAGCCATTATTGATGAAGACATTCTTTAATGAGAGAGTAAACGACTGGTGAAGGAAGTGGGAATTGTGTTGGGAAATGACCTGAAACAGAATCAGACTTACCAGGCTTCCATAACATAAGCTAAGTATTATATGATTTTAAATGTGATATTCTATTGTCATCTATGTCATAATTTATATACAGTATGAGCAGTGAAAGCTACATTATGCATGTTTCTCTTGGTTAGTTTATGCATACGCACAAGGCACTGCATGCAGCGTGTTCAATCATCTTGACATACTGCTCTCATATTGTGTGTGTGCATGTAACGTTGACTGATTTTCAGATTAAAGCTGATTGCAGCAGTGAGTTAAGCAACTTACTGCCTTCCTTGACGGGGCGGATCTAGAAAATTATTTATAGGGTGGCAAAGCGGTGGCAACACCAAAGCAAAGGCTCATGCATAGTTTTTGTGGATGTATGGCCTGACATACACATTTGTGTTCATGAATGTGAAATGGTTGTATTGCCACAGAACAACCACCTATACTGTTTATAAAGATAATAATAATTTTTAAAAAAAACTCAATATCCAGGTCATCAAATCAAAAACATCAACATATCATAAATGTCTCTAAGCTTGAATTTTTACACTGTTCAATATTTGAGTGTGAAATTGCAGTATATTTCAGGTTTTCACAGCAATTTCACAGTAGGACTTCTCTTGCATCTAACTGCACTCTTTGAAATTTCTTGTAAAATCGACAGTACTTTACTGACAATTTTAGTTTTTACAATTGTACTGTAAAAAAAAACCTTGCATGGCTTTACTGAGTTTACAGTATTATAAAGCACAAAAATGACTGTAAACAGTTTTTGAAAAACAATTATTACTGTATTTATACAGTGCATACTGTATGCACACTGTAAAAAAATAAATGATCAATCAGTTGGCATGTTTTTACATTGCTTTAAGCAATTTTCAACTTTTATACAAGATTCAACTCCTTTTTTAAGTCAGTTTAATGTCGTTTAAGTTGAAATGACTTCAAAAAAACAAGTTGATTGTACTTAAAAATTTAAAGGCAGCAACTTTTTATTGTGTACTATGAAGGTACCCAGCATGCAATGCAGCATGATTAGATTATGCTGTAGAGGTTTTTTTAAATATATATACTTGTTGGTTTTATCTGTGGTGCTGAACTTATTTGTGGTTTAGTTTAAGCAGTTTGTGTTGGTTTATTCTGTAATGTTCAGAGTTTATCTTTTTATTATTATTATTTGTTGAGTGTCACCATTGTTGTGTTTTGAAAAAATTCTTGTGTTGCAAGATGATGTCACATCTTTCAAAGATGTATCTTAGCAGCTGCTTCACTATTGTGAAAGATTATTCCACAAACAGTTATGAATTTGAAATAAAATGTTGGTAAATCTTCATACTGAAATAACGCTAAAGGATAGTTTGACTACCTTAAAATCTGCCAATTAGCTTATTTTATATTCTACCTTGTCATTGTTTTAAATGTTTTCATTTGTCTCAATTCTGACTTGGCCAGATCACAAATTTGAATATGAATACAAGGTCCAAGATCCCAAGCAAATGGAACACTAATTACCATGGGTTTTATGATGATGGGCTATACTGGGCACGCTTGGACAATTTATATACAGACATGTATCCTTTCAATTATTTTGCAGTATGCTTAAATTGAAGCTCCACTGTTGAAAAGCGGTACAGGAAACACTGCTTCCATTTTTATTTTATACTGTGGTAATTCTGGGGTTGCAATGCGAATGGCAAAAACTCCTTTAAATTACTTGATGTGTAGTTTTCTTCTCTATGTCTGTTTATTTTCTACAGCCATGAAACATTTCCTAATTGTTTTCTAATTTCCTAATTGTTCATCTCTCCTTTCTTGCAGCATGTTTTGTTTTTGTTTTGTTTTCCTCTGTCACCTTTAGCTTGCTCTCACTCTGTATTTTAATATTGGGTAGAACATTTTTTAGGAAATGTTTTAGTAATTTGTTTGGCTTTAGTGCAATGACAAATAAAAGCCATACTCATTTAATATCGCAAACCGCATATTGTCTTTAAAATATGTTTACTGTGTGTCTCACACAGTATACTTGAAAATACTTTGCTGCCTTTTTAGAAATTGCACTAACATATAGATGAACCTAAAATCTTTAAAGTCCACTAGAGTTTCAAGCAGAAGAATTTGTGTTAGTGGCACACTATAAAGCTTTCATCTGTTTTTACATCGTCTGCCTGTCTTTTGATTTAACCTCCCACAGAGGCGGCACAACATAAAGCCCAGCTCTGTGTGTTCACACTGGAAAATGACAGTTTAGAAAATAATATGCCCATGAGTGTTAACGCAAGAAAGACTTAGACATGCAATTATGCTGCCAAACAAGACAAATTGAAGGAAATATTCCGTTAATACTGTGCAGAGAGAGAGCGAAAGGAACAGAATAACAAAGGAATGAGAAAGAGACTGAGTGAAAGCATGTCATAGGAGCGGACGAGATTGAGGTGAACTGCATAATAAAGTATGCACTAAAGAGAGCAGGAGTCAGTGGCACGGGTGAAGCCAATAGCGGGTGCTCTAGCACTGTGACATCACAATGGGCAGGAGGGGATTCCTGTGGTGAATCCATAACTCTTTTACTCTATGCTGATTACATGTCAGACTTTCTTGCTTTATTTGTTTCTTTCTTGCTGAGGGGGGAGTTAGTGCCATGTATGCCATGACGCCGATAGTGCCATGCATTTTGCATGAATTATCTTGCAATTGCATATACGTGTAGGTATAGTGCTGTTTCAGTGCATTTGGCACTTTGTTGAACTGGACTGCATGGATTCACTCCTGGATAAAAATCATGGATTTTTATTATTATTAATTATAAGCCTGAACATGATGCAAGCCCCCAATGCGCATGAACAACTGACTTGAACACAGGCAGCAGACCGTAGGCTTTTGAAGCATTTATTGGTGTTTTGTGATGTTATCCTGCAGCACTGCTCTAGTCATGCTGCATAGGATCCAGTCAACCTGATAAAATGTTGATTCTCACCATCGCGCACACACACACACACGCACTGACATCATGAGATGACACTCGCCGATGTGTGAACACACCAAACTATGTCAGATAGTGTTGGTATGCTTTGCTGTGGACTGTGAAGGCAATATTTACTTGAAATCAATATCGCAGTAGTTCAACAGCCTCTCTCTCTCTCTCTCTCTCTCTCTCTCTCTCTCTCTCTCTCTCTCTCTCTCTCTCTCTCTCTCTCTCTCTCTCTCTCTCTCTCTCTCTCTCTCTCTCTCTTTCTCGTCTGCTTTAGTTCTTACACTGTAACTCTGCCAGTTATCACATCAAATTTATTAGATTGTTAGAATGCTCTGTATATCTATTATCATCATTTAATCTGTAATCTGTTTGATTGTGTGTTGAAATTGGAATACCAAAGGTTTCCCTTTCCCGCTCTAAATCTCTTTTAATTTTACACTATAATTCTGTCAGTTATCAAATATGTAAACCCTAAATGGGTTTATTTTGCAATAATGATTTGGGTGAAAAAGTGCTTATACTTTTATCCAAATTACATGGCTGTTTACTGAATAAAACAATTATTAACATTAAATATTGATTAATATTGAGTTTATTTTATTATTATGTGAGAAGAAAGAGTGTGGAGTGATTCAGGCAGTATGAAACTAGCACAGCCATGTTGGAAATTAGATGCCTGGGCCAAAGTTCAATTAGCTTGTAGAGTTTAGTGTCACTATACAAAATACCACAGAACTGACCAATCAGAATCAAGAATTCCACAGAGCCCTGCTTTAAGATTGTGTGTATCTGATCTGATCATTTTTCCTTATTTAATTATGTTTTTATAATTATATAGCCCACAGGTTTAAATTCTTTCCTTCTTTTTATTTAATAATTATATGTTTATATATAATAAAAGTTTGGGGTCAGTAATGTTTTTTAAAGAAATGAATACTTTTATTCAGCAAGGACACATCCAATGGATCAAAAAGTGACAGTAACGGTATTTATAATGTTACAAGAAAATGTTCTATTTGAAGAATCTTGAAAAAAAAAAAGAATCACGGTTTTCACAAAAATATTAAGCAACACAACTGTTTTCAACATGGCTAATCATGTGAATTCTATTCATAGTCACATTCTAATCAGGATATTAGAATGATTTTTAAAGGATAATGTGATTGGAGTTTAATTTTATAGTAGTGCAGAGTGTAATGAGAGACATGAATCTAGTGTATTAGTTACCTGGGTCAACAATATAATCTAATATAAATTCCAGAATTGAATGAAAAATTCCAAAGAGCTGTTACAGTAAGGGATCATGCAGATTATTTGAATTGTCTTGTGAGCTAATCAGATATTTTGCATTATTTAAATGATACTGTTGTAATCTGTTTTATATACATTCAGAAATGTGATAACCTGGCATTATAGCCAACAGGTTTGATGCTTAAAATGCTTAATCACAGCACACATTTAACCCCCCCCCCCTCTCTCTCTCTCTCTCTCGCATCTCCCCCTATCGCATCTCCCCTCCCCACTTTCACTCTCTCTCTCCCTGTGCTTTTGCTTGTGTGCCAGCAGCTCCCCGTGTGTGTGTGTGTGCGCGCACGCACGCGTATGCATGAGCGAGGCACTATGCAGTCGGAGCTCCACACACACAGAGCATGCCTGTGAGTGCGGGCTCGGGCAAACATGAGCCTTCCCAGCCCAGAGATCGTCCACAGCAGCAGCCTGAACTCCCGTCTGAGCCCCCCTCTGCCCTCCCCCTCTCTCTCCCTCTCTCGCTGCCTCTCTCTCTCCCTCTCCTCATCTACTCTCGCCCTGCGCAGCCTCTTCCCAGCACCAGCCGGGGGGACAGCTCCCGCTCTCCGCACGCCGGCCCCATGGAGGAACCGCAGGGCAACACACTGGTCGTCCGCATAGGCATCCCTGACCTGCAGCAAACGGTGAGTTCTGTCAGTGCTCCAAACTCTCTCTCTCATTTTGTTTTTTTTTGTTGCCTGTCCTGTTCTTTTTCAGCGTGCAAATGATTGTTCTCTTTCTTTTTTTACCTTTTCTTCTTCCTCTTGTGCTCTTTGCTCTTGAATGTAACCCGTCTTCATTAGTGCGTCTGCAGCGGACTTTGAAAACTGGCCACTTTGAGAGAGAGAGAGAGAGAGAGAGAGAGAGAGAAAGAGAGAGAGAAGGTAGATACAGTGACTGGGTGGGTTATTGTAGCTTTACTGTAATTCACAGGGACTTTTCCCCCCGTTGCGAGGCTGTCAGACTTGTCAGTTTGGTTGCAGCGTATTGTAATGTGTTCCCGAGGGCCCTCTCTAACGACATATGATGCTGATGGATAGAGTGCAGTGTTGAAGTGCTGTTACTCACCTGTTTCTATTGGACAGATACAGGTGTTATGGTTGCAGGTGGCATTTTTAATTTAATAATTTTTTTTCAGTATTACACACTGCAGCGAGGATTTAGAGGAGTGCATGAACTTTAAGTGTGATTAAGCATGGCTCAATTTATTTATTTTAAATCTTAGGTTGTGACATGTTAAAGGTGTTTAAACAGTAATTTGCAGCAACCAGATATCATTAATTTTCAGTGAGAGCTGGCAGTTTACTGGACGACATTGTGTTTAGCTGAGAATGATTATATGTAACATGCGACAGCTACCCGTTAACATTCCCAACGCAATTATATGTACGTTGAATACACTACTGTGTAAAAGTTTGGGCTCTGCACAGTTTATGAAGTCTTTCAGATGCTGCATTTATTTGATCAAAAATGCAGTAATATTATGAATTTAAAATAATGACTTTCTATTTAATATATTTTAAAAATATATATATTATTGTGATGGCAAAGCTGAATTTTCAGTAAACCAAACTTTGTCACATAATCCTTCGGAAATCATTTTAATGACATTGAAAGTTGTGGTGCTCTATGTTTGTTATTTTTCATTACCATTTCTGTCCTTTGATGGATAGGAAGTTCAAAAGAATTTTTTTTTTAAAACCTATATCTTTTGTGACATTATAAATGTATTTTCTGTTACTTTTGCTCAATTTGAATGCATCCTTGCTGAAAAAAAGTATTAATTTCGAAACGTTTGACTGGTAGCGTATGTTGCTTCTAAAAAAAATATCTGTATTTCGTCAAATACACACCTTATTTTGAATGGACGTCAAAAGAACCATCTGTGGAGTTACTGCATCTACATTACTAGCAGGTGCTAACAGGGCCATGCTAAACCTTGACCCCTTGAAACTGAGCAGCAGGCTCGCATAAGGGATTGTGCGATTGACAGCGGTGCAGAGCATGAGGTGAGAGCATCAAAAGATGAGAAATGCTTTAGTTGGTAGGTGTTGGCAGTGACATCTGTCAGAAGCATTTCAAAGTCTGCCGATCACATTTGAATTTAATTAAGATTTTAGCTGGCGACTTTCATTTTAGCTTGGATATGGTTGTTTAACAAAATTGTCACTTTACTAATGCACAATTACGGTTGGAAAAATGCTAAACATATGTATGTACAGTGATTTGATTGACTCTGCACTGAAAGCATTCACACACCATGCTGAAGGCAACCAAACGTGGCATATCTGTGGTGTTTTGGGCAGTGTCGAGCGGTTTCCTTTAGCCAGTGGTAATGTAGCATTTGGCCATTGGCGAAACGATGAGCAAATGGGCAAACAATGAAGTTCACGTGATCCACTGACACAGATGAATTTGAGAGTCAAGTAGGAACACCTACTAGTGACAAACAGCAACTTGTTAGTCATTAGTAGCTCTGAGTAGATGGGTTTATTTCTGTTGGGCTAAGGGTGATCTTTGCTGGTTTGTTCAGGTTCCAGTCTTAATCGTTTGGACTGAGATGCTGACGTTTGATTCTAAGAATATAACCAAATATTGAAGATTTTAAGGTTACCAAATGTAAATGTTTGTTATTAAGTTAAGGTTTAAATTATCATTGAAAACCCCATTTTGATTGACTAATACTCTGAATATTGTGTTGGATGGTTAAAAGAAGGTTTGCTGCATGGTTCTCAGCCTGTTTAGTTGGGTTCCTTCAGCACATTTGACGTCAATGAAGTGAGTAACTGCAGCAGAATAAGTGAGCCTATAGATCAATGCCTGTCAGAAATGTATTTCTCCTTGAATCTTTCATCCTCACTCTGAGCGCTGTATGAGTGTGCATTTGTGACCATGCATGCATTAGTTTGAACTTCTTGTTGAATGTATGTGTGTGGTTGTGTGTCGGGCCTCATTAAATGCAGAGATCCATAGTGTTAACGAGCGCTGTCCTTTAGCAGGGCCCAAGACTCTATGTTAATAAGGAGAGGTGAATGAGAGAAGAAAGAATCTGTTAAATGCCAGATTTTCACTGGCACATCCCACTGCCACATGCCATTCAAATGCTAACTCACACCCAATAAATCCTGATACTATCTTTAGGAGCATTATAATTCAAATAAACAATATCAGATTGCAACCGTTGTTCTCATATGGCAACATCCAACTTATGAGAGCATGAGATATCACTAATGTCTCACATGTGTATTTTTGAGGTGGAAGAGGTCTTTGGTGTAAGTTTTGTTAGATCAGGGGTTTTCAAACTTCTTGATTTTAAGGACCCATAATTATTATGGTGCTCTTGCAAGGGACCATATTGAGATTTCTGGTGTTTGATTGTGGATTTTTTTTTTTTTTTCTTGGCAAATTTTAGCCCAGTTTGAAACATTGTTTGAGATGTACCAAGGAGATTAATGGAAAGTTTTTCCCGGGAGAAAAATCCAAAGTCTCCATTTGCTCTCCAGTTTATCTCAATGCCGTTAAGAGAAATAAATAGATATTAAAGAGATTTTTTTTCCTGAGTTGTGATGTGTAAAATATCCCAGTGAACCTAGAAATTATTCAGCACATAAAGTTTTTCACTGACATATTTCAATATTAATTTAAACTTATTTTGCCTTCCGATTAAAACTAAAAAGTACACTTTTTGGAATCCTCCATTGACATCTAAATTCAGGTTCTTCATTCACTATTTTGCAGAGCTGCCTTTGGCAGGGATGTGAGACTTCAGTAGGCTATAAGTCTACCAGATTTGCAGAACGGAATTTGGTCAGTTTTTACTGTCTCGCCCATAAAGATGCTTTGTGGATCATCTGTGAACTGTAATCTCAAGGTCTCTGAACACATTTTTCTTTGGGGATTAAATCTTGGCTTTCTCTGTGCCAATTAGAGACAAGTATGACTCATTGTCATAGTCTAAGACTGGTGAGTTTCTTCCATAGCTGACATCTTTGTGTTTTGTTCCATTCAATTAGCTCCTTCAAATGATCAAATCTCGCAAATCTCTTGCCCATAAAAAAAAAGCTTCCTGATGCATGAACCTGCTTGACTTTGTGGTATTTGCCAAGTAACTTTTCATCAGAAATGGTGATTGGAATTCAAGCCAAAGACATCTGAGAAACCTTTTCTTCAGTCTTTTTAAAGTCCAGTAAGTGCCAGTTGGCAAATCTAGATGCCGGCACAGGTTTAGTAAACATGAGTGGCCAGGGTCCTTATTGCTCTTTTTGGATGGACAGCCAGTCTTTGAGGCTTTCATTTTTACAACAATGGTCTCCACACTGCTTTTATAAGCCTTCAAAGTCATGGCATTGTGAGCAGTTGGACCTCATGTGGATAGGTGTATGACTATGCATGTACAACCAAGTGGATTTTCAACAGTCAAGCTCTAAAGATATCAGTTGATTGGCATGTTGTGGTGTACGGAGCTCCTAAATGGACGTGGTAATGGAAAAAAATTCAAGATTGAATTAGTGTTGTCAAAAGTACCGACTTTGGTACCAAATCGGTACTGAAATGCTAAAATTGTGACGCTTTGAGCGCTGTTGAGCGGAATCGTAAACACCTCTGATTGGCCATTATGTTTACGTTCTCATCAAATATTTCTGTGATTGGCTACAATGATCAACGCAGTGTTTGAGAGCACGGAAGTGTTTGAAATTGTTTTGAAAGAGGGAGTGTTTGTAAGCACAAGCAGGCGTCTATTAGCGGACCTGTCCACTGATAGACGCCTGCTTTCGAACGCTCCCGTCTGTATCTGTGTATCAGTGAAGAGCTTCATTGATGTAGATTTACAACATATTTTTGAAGCGCTGATCATTTGTAGCCAATCACAGACATATCCGATGAGTGCGTGAGTACAATGGCCAATCAGGGGTGTTTACGATTCTGCTCAACAGTGCTTAAAGCGTCAGTTTTTAAATTTCAGTACCGACTTGGTACCGAAGTCGGTACTTTTTGACAATTCTAGATTAGAGAGAAGATTCCAATACATATATGTCCATACATTCTCTCGCAAAAGTTTTGAGTTCTCCCCAAAATTTTGATCACTCAAAGAAATCAAAAGTTTTGTGAGGTAATGCAAAGGCTTTGCAAGCTAACGCAAACTTTCTTTGGGGAACGCAAAACTTTTGCAAGAGAACGCAAAAGCTGTTTTGTTTTTAGGGGCTCGTAGTGGTCAAAGCTCAGTGTTTATTCATTTGTTTGCTTGTGTGATGCAGTGGTGAAAGGTCAGCGTTTTTATGTATGTATATATCCTACTTATTTATTTAGTAATTATGTATTTATATACAGTATTTGCTTATGTATTTTTGTATTATGCTTAGAGTTGTTTTTTGGGGGGTGAGGGTATTTTATTATTACTTAGAAGGAAAGTTTAACTGCATATCAAATCGTTTATTTTATTTTTTGCATCTTAAAAATATTTGTATACTTTTTCTAAAGGATATCACAATCTTCCATTATACAGCTAGAAAAAAATATGTCAGTCCTTTCTGAAATAAAATAGAAGTCAAGTTGAAAAGTGTATGTGGTCTGAATTGGTTTGAATAGTTTCTGAAAGGTTTGGACCTGAGGAGCTGTATCTGCCATGTATATTGTGTAAGTTTGGTTGCTTTAGGGATTGGGTCACTCTGTTTGCAGATACATCCACTTGCATTACTTTTCCATCTGCTTACGGTTTCACTTGCAACCATTGTTGGCTATGTTCACTGCAGGGTGACTTCCATAAGACTATGTGTTTAAATAAAAAGAGAGGGGAATAGATTGATAAAGAAGTGATGTGTAGAGAAGAGCGCATATCTCTGGAGGGTTTCGGTTAAAGATTTCAAAGTGTGACAAAAGCCCTATTCTCTGACGTTAATAGCAGAGGGACACCTGTGAAATACTTACACACAGAGACGACTACAGGGAGCTCACTGCTGGGAGAGAAATGTTACGCTTTACACTAGATTACAGACGTAAGTTTTGCTATATGCTTGTAGGTGTGTGCACTCTTCATCTTTGGTAAAAGGATGACTTTAAACTAAAAGAAAACTAGTAACATGCTCGTATCTCATGTGTGAAATTCAAATATTTTTTTCAAAGAGAAATGATGTTCATGTTCAACTTTTCCTTTCTCAAATATTGGTTTTGCTTAAAGGAATAGGCAAGTTCCCTTAAAAAATGAAAATTCTGTAATCATGTTCTCACCCTTATGTTATTCTGAACCCTTATGACTTTCTTTCTTCTGTGGAACACAAAAGAAGACATATTGCATAATATCTAGACTGTTCTTTTTCATAATGGGGAAGGGGGCTGTTTAGCTCCAAAAAATGATAAAGCCACATAAAAGTAGTCAATCATGCGCCACATTTCAAGTGTTCAAAAGCCATATGACAGCTTTGTGTGTGAAATTTAAGTCATTATTAAGTAGTTTTGTAAAGTAGTTATCAAATCTCATGAGTCAAGATTTGTTTTGCTAGGTTTGACATCAATGAGGCTTGACATCATTGACGTCAAACTTCTTGACATGGCGTATTTGAATTGAATGTGATTTGAGAGCTACGCTGTGAGGATTTTCAGTAAATAATTACTTACAGTTTGGTCTACCTCAAACACTGCAAAAATTATTTTCTTACTCTGTATTTTTGTCTCGTTTTCCTGTTGGAATCATTCTTAAATCAAGATACATTTACTTCATAAGCAAAATGAAATAAGTTTTGTTTTCTGAAAAATGAGTCAATATTAAGTTAGTTTTTGCTTAAAACAAGACAATATAACTTGTTTTCGCTTTGAATTTATTTTCTGGTAACACTTTACTATAAGGTTTCATTAGTTAACATAAACGAATAATGAACTGCACTTCTACTGCATTTATTAATCTTTGTTAATGTTAGTTTCAACATATACTTATCCATGATTATTAAAATCAAAAGTTGTATTTGTTACACATCCTCATGGTTAGTTCATGTTAGTTAATACATTATTGTAAAGCGTTACCAGTTTTCTTTTTCTGAACCATTGGTAAATATTTTTCTTGTTTTAAGCATAAGCCCAGTTAATATTCATAGATTTTTCAAAAAACAAGACTTAATATCTTAAGTAATTCTGCTTCTCAACTAAATACAGTATGCTGATTTAAGAATGTTACTTGTACTGGAAAACAAGACAAAAGACTGAGTAACTTTTTTTTTGCAGTGAACAAAGATATTGTTTCACTTAGAATATAGTGCACTACTTTTATAATGGTTTTATTTGATTTTTATAGAAAAAGAGCACTCTTGATATTCTGCCATATTTTTCCTTTTGTGTTCCACAGGGGAAAGAAATTCATACATGTTTGGGATGACATGAGGGTGAGTAAATGATGACAGAATTTTCATTTCGGGTGAACTCTCACTTTATTGGTTTCATTTTGACTGTCTGTCCCATTCACAGGTATGTCTGGCATGAGTTAGTTCATTCAGGTTGATTACCCAGCTTAGCTGCGCTACTTACATACATGCAGTTTGCCATTAAAGCAACAAAAACTTGATTTCATCTTTGCTTTAACAGCAACTCCCAAAAGCTGCCTGAGAAAGTAGCCAATCACAGATCTCAGTTTTTGAGATCTGTAGAATATATTTAAGGAACGGTCTGAATGTGCTGAAAGATGTTTGGTGGAAAGGTGCGTGGAGAGTAGTATGTAATCAAAGTAACTTGTTATATAATCCTCTGAAGCCACACAATAGCTTTGTGTGAAGAAGAGTAGCTGAAGTTGTTATTCATTTAAAATGTTTGACAAGCATGAATAAAATTTGAGGTGTTTTCATCATATAACATCTGAAATGATTGTCTTTTTGAAACATAAAGCAGAAAACTGGAACAGTCATATGAACCATGTCAGAGGAGTGATTTCTCATAGCTTGTTCCCTTCGAAGGTTAAAACTGGAGTTGTAACCACTATGCCATATCACTCCTGAGTATAGAAGTGAGCAGTGTGTGGAATTTCTATGTGTTTTATTGAGTTTTTAGATGTTTAGAGGCATCATTATCTAATCTTTATTGCTTTGTGTTTAGGTGGACTCGTCTCGGACGCCTAGAACCTAACGCTACACGAAATACTGTTTTGAGATGATTTTTATGAAGGCTTACCATATTGGATTTTAAAACCGATTAAATGTTCACAATTTTACCAGTGCCCCGAGTGATTTTGTGATTGTACACACTCATAATGCTCTGGTAATCAGTCTCCTGGTCCCAGATCTTCTGTTGACAGATGGCATGCGTGATACAGTATGGACGCAGAGCACAGTGACAGCTGTAATACACACCTTACAGTCGAGTCCACATGGCCTTCCTCTACAGACGTCAAAAGAGTGTTTAAAACATGAAGTAACATTCACTGCACCTTAAACTGCCATTATGTCGTGTATTTCTGAGTATTCAGTGGGAAATAATGTAGGGCGGTGTAGGATTAATGGATATCACAACCGAAATTACAATCCTATCAAATCGTCAAGGCTACAATTTAATAAAATAATTATATGCACTGCATGTTTCAGAGTTTTCATGTTTTTTTTTTACTCATCTCTGCATCTGCTGTGAGTGT
Organism: Meda fulgida; assembly: GCA_030578275.1. Taxonomy (NCBI): domain Eukaryota; kingdom Metazoa; phylum Chordata; class Actinopteri; order Cypriniformes; family Leuciscidae; genus Meda; species Meda fulgida. Next base: position 24,401,004 of record CM060633.1, on the reverse strand, counting down.
GGATCGCTCATAACGTGCATTTGGGAATGCATTATGCAGCAAAAATTTCCGCCAAATAAAAGCTTGATGGTTTAACATCTCAAAGTGAAGATGTTCTTATTTTTCACTTGTATTTTGAAATAAAATAATTACTCTAGTAATTATTATTTTGTTCAACATTTTTTTTGAATAATAATTATAATGGTAACACTTTAGAATAAGGTTAATTAGTTAACATTAGTTAATGCACTGTGTACTAACAGTATTTATATTAACTAATGTTAACAAAGATTAACAAATACAGTAACCAATGTATTGCTCATGTTAGTTTATGTTAGTTAATATAATGTTATCTAATGAACCCTATTGTAAAGTGTTACCATTATAATTAATTAAATAGCACAGCAAACCTAGAGCTTTTGTTTTTTCAAATTGCATTTTAAAATTCCAGTCTCAACCCCCCCCAAATCGTGCCGCGCACTCAACCTTGATTACTTGAACTGAGAAGGAAAACTGTTTTAAAGGGAAAGAAAGTCACATTTTGATTAAGCATTTTGCATGTCCTTTTTCTTTTCTTTTTGTTTCTTTTGTTTTTGTTTTTGTTTCTTTTCTTTATCCTTTTCTAAACCAAACCAAAATCCTGCAATATCAAAATCCTAATATATTTAACCATGGGCATTTATTAAGAAAGTAAATATGATTCATTTTGATTTCATTTTGCCTAATTGCATTACAGATATCCAGGGAATGGCAGCATTCTTGGGAAAACCTTGTGGGAACTAATGGCAGGTATTTGGAGTCCGTGTTGATGTTGTGTTCCTGAACGACATGTGATGTTATTGAGGCGAGACGGCATCATCCGAGCTTGAGACAGATCTGATGGGTCTGAGACAGCAGGATCTCTGTAATACTGGAGGCTGACTGCAGCTGTCTGATCTAATGCTTGTCTCACTGCTCTAGATATGATTATTTTTGAGTTTGTGTCTTTAGCATTATTAGCATTGAGTTTTGAGCATATTATCCCCACAGTGGCTGCCCTGCTGCTTAATATAGGCCATTAATTGAGAGTGGCTTTTGTTTGAACCTCAGCAGAAGAGATTAGCCATTCACCTCAGCCACAGCAGGCTGTGTAAACGGCATAAAGAGTGTGCTTTCATTTGCTTGCTCATTCTTTCCCCCCCCTCTTTTTTCCTATACTTAAATAGAGATGATGGATGCACTTTTAACACCACAGCATGCTCAAAGGCATAATACATGGTCATGAATACGCTTTTAACTCACAACGTTCATGCTTTTCTTTCACACTTTCTGTTTGATCATTTAGCTTCCGTTTCTTATGTTGTCAACACTACATTGAGTCATTTCCATCTTTCTATATTCCCTCTGTCTGTCTCTGCAACGCTCTGTGGTTCTGAAGGCATCTTGCCCCCTCTTCTGGCACACATGTTCGCTCGGCAGGACGATGCCATCCATCACGGCAGAGATGGAGATGGGAGGCTTCGTTTGCGGAGGCGTCTCACGTTCTTCCGATGCTATTTTTAGCTCATTCAAACCCAACCTGCACTAGCATGTCTGCTGCGGACTCCAGCCCATCTGGACACAGTACACACTCACATTCACACAATGAGATCTGGGTTTAAGGACTGAACGTCTGGATCTTGTTATTCAGGTGTGTCCTGCATGTGTGGCTGCTTCATCTGAGCAGGTGAAGGGAGCTGGCCCTGGTGGGAGCTGTCCCTGTCCCTGACTCTGTGATTGATGTGCATATGGCACTGAGAGCAGACCTCGACTGAGATCCATAGTGCTCCTGGCTTTTGCACCTTCCTTTGTTCTTTAAGTGGAGTTAAAGCTTTCTTTTCCCTCTGAAGGCATACAATCTGGTGTGCAGGAGTGATCTGAAGTATAACCATTGAAAAACACAGTTTGCGTGTATATATATATATATATATATATGTATACACATACATACATACCTACATACATACATGTATATTTATATACACACATATATACAAATAAATGCAGTCTTGCACACAAAAAGAAAAAAAGAAGAGACTTCTTTCAAACACACAAGAAGTCTCTTATGCTCACCAAGACTGCATTTATTTGATCAATAATAAAGTAAAACTATAATATTGTGAACCTTCTCTAAAAATAACTTCACTACTGTGCTTTTATTCATGTAGGACACATTACATTTGTAGTGTACAGAAATAAATGTTTTAAATATGTATACAAATAAATTGTTGTGTTTCAAAAGATTTCAATCTCAAATAAATGCCGATTTATTCTGACAAAAATGTTTGTCAACATTGATTATAATAATAATAAGAAGAAGAAGAAGAAGAAGAAATGTTTCTTTAGCAGAAAATCAGCATATTAGAATGATTTCTGAAGGATCGTGTGACACTGAAGACTGGAGTAATGATGCTGAAAATACAGCTTTGAGTCACAGGAATAAATTACATTTCGAAATATATTCAAATACCGGTAGTGTCACAGATTGGCCAGGTTCTTCCACCACAATCATTCAGCGATCACTGTCACCGGAGTTCTAACGAGAGACACCTGTACCCCATCAGCCACTCTGCTTCATAAGCACACACCACGCTCCTCTCATTGTCCGGGCTCGTTCATACGAAGCGGACTCATAGTGCTTCTCTCTACGAATGTCACTAACCAAACTATCCTGTGTGTACTCACCAGTTCTCTGTGCTGTTCCCAGTCTGTCTAGATCTTATCACCAGTGGTGTGCGAGCCGTAAGCCATCCTGCTGTTTAATAAAACTTGAGCTTCACTACTTACCTTTTTGTCCGCCTGCTTCCGTAACAGTTAGCCCGGACCCAAGAAGACAATAACAGCATGAGTGTTCCAGATCCCTTTCAAGACCTGGTGGATTCATTTAAGAGGGTATTAATATCTTCTCCTACCATCATGCCTCCAGCACCACCACCGAGCGCTTCTTCGGCCACCGCATCTTCCCCGAGCGCTTCTTCGGCCCCCGCATCTTCCAGTCCCATGGCCCGACCAGCGCCCTACTCTGGGGGGGCGGAGGAGTGCAACGGATTTTTGCTTCAATGCTCTCTCATATTTACCATGCAACCCACTTTATATCCTACCGACCAGTCAAAAATAGCATTCATCACACCCCTACTCACCGGTCCAGCTCTCCAATGGGCCGAAACGATCTGGAAGCAAGCTGGTCCAGCTATTAGTTCAATACAAGCCTTCGTTTCCCACTTCAAAGAAGTATTCGGTCAACCTGATGGAGAGATATCAGCCGGTGAGCAACTTTATCATTTATCTCAAGGAAAGATGTCTACTCGTGAATATGCCATTCGCTTTCGCTCTCTAGCTGCAGCCAGTGGATGGAATGAGCGATCCTTACTGACCACCTACCGACTTGGTCTCACACCCCAACTCCGTCTGCAACTGGCCGCCTTGGATGATAATATGGGGCCTGAAAGGTTTATTCAACAATCCATCAGATGCTCAGACCGTATGCAATCCTATCAGTCCCAATCTAACACTACTGTACTCCTCCGCCCATCTGAAACCGCCAGCCCTCTTGAACCAGAGCCCATGATTATCGAATCTGGCAAACTTACCGCAGCTGAACGACAGAGGAGGCTGACCCGGGGTCTATGCATGTATTGTGGAGCCAGTGGGCATGTTCGATTGAACTGTCCAATTCGTCCCATATGAACATCGGTGAGTGTTTTTTGTATTTATGAAGAAAAGATGCATCCTCTCACTACTTGTGTTCAGTTAACCACCCAGACATCTACTGTTTCAGTTCACGCTCTCGTCGACTCCGGGTCGGGAGGAAATTTCATCTCGGGAACCCTCTGTCGCCAGCTCCAGCTCCGTACCGAAGCCCCGTCAAATGTTGACCAGATCCAACCCATAACCAAGTTGTAGCGACAATGACTTTGTAGGAGAATTATTAACTCAAAGGGGAATAATATTCATGAGATGATGAATATGCATTATCGTATACACAAATTAGATTATCCCAAATAGGGAATAGGTTAAACCTCGCCGTATATGAATCATCAACACAATTGCTCGTATTAATCATTAATATAGGTCGGTAAAATCAGATCAACTATCAGGGTAAACTTTGATATGATTCAAACCTAATTTATCATGCACTCGGTCGTTTACCAGCCTGTAAACATCAAAAATACCTTTCCTGTGGCCACCAGAAATGATACTTTTGCGTAAGGCACTTTAGATATCTCAATATAACTCAAGTAGAGCTTTGTAGCATAAGATCGGCATTTTCAGGGACTTCAAGTTTATAGAACAATGAGACAGATTCAATTCAAAAGATTATAGAGTTTAATAAAATAAGACTAAAGATTACATAAACTACTTAAATCACGCAGGAGTAAATATGCATAACAAGAACAAACAATTACAACAACAAAAGAACGATTACAATACGAAATATTAGAGAGAGAAAGTTAGAGGGTGAGAGAGGGTGAGAGAGAGAGAGAGCGAGAGAGAGAGAGAGAGAGAGAGAGAGAGGGAGAAATCAGTTCAGACAATTCAAACGAGACCCAAAGGCTTTCTTAGGAGTATCTAGACAACCTTAAACAGCACTTAATTTGGATTGTACGTTACTTTGATATGGTCCCTTTGGTGTAGCTGTGTTACAAAAGGAACAGGCTGGTGTCCGGAGTTTCGTTCGGACGGAGGTAGGTGTTGCGATCTCATCAGCTCGTATGACAGACGCTTGATCTTAAATTAGTTTCGTTCGTGAGTGCACTGAACGAAAGAGAATTATCAAACTGAGGTAGCTCAAGAAAAGAAAGAACTTAGATAAAACAAAGTAGGAAAAACGACGCGGAACTCCGGACTGGAGTTCGCAGGAAAGTTGGGATCTCTCTCTGGCGTGGGACTGCTCGCTGCCTCAAGGAGACATGGCGCTTCTGTTTTGAAGGCACCCGAGACACGCCTTTCGTACGCCTCTGATCCAATTGTTTGGGAGGAGGCGTGTCGACAAACCTTGTGGTTCGCGAAGTACATGCCTTCTGGGTCATGTGCATGGGAGATTACAAATTTAGTAATAATACACTTCTAAAGCTAGGATTAATAAAATGTACCTCATATTGCATTTTGGGTTAGTGATTCGATCTTATTCGATTTCTCTGATTCCAATCATACCACTCGTGGCATTCCTAGGGTTAGTAAAATGTAGATACGTGATTTTTCGTGATTAAACGAATGTCAGACTGATCACATGTCATAAAAGCTTACAGTTATATCAATTGGGTCACAAAGGAATCCTGAACACAACCAGAAAGCATTTGTACATTTGAAACGTTATGTTTAACTACAGTGTTTCAGAATGATTGTCTTTTGTGTGTGCGTGTGTGTGTTTGTGTGTGTTCAGAGTTCGTCGCGTAGTCAGTCACGCGCTGGACTCCTGATCGTCTTCAGTTCCGTGTATGTGTGTGCGTTCTTTGAATTTGATGAGTTTAAGTCTGGATTACAATGACCAGTGTGGTTCATTACACAAGGTTGTCTGTGTTTGTGGGGTGTCGTGCAGAGAGGACACCACGGGACCTCCGGCCAGAGAGGTACCCCTGTCGAGTCACATGTGGTAAGACAGAGGACCCTGTGATTACTTATCAGCGAAAAACGCCGCTGGGGCACTTCTGGTATCGGGAATTTAATTAAGTCCCATCGCCATTTGCTTGTCTGTGAATCAGTAACTTAAAAAGTCCCATGACATCGGTTTCTTTCACAATCTGAAGAATAGAGGAGTGTTTACTGAATTAGAGACTTAGCTGATTAAAACCACATGATTGCATTGATCATCTGATTATTGCTACAAAGTTCATTACTGCACACCCACGTATTCATCGGAAATGTGAACCCGTTACTCTCCAAATCGGAGCCCTACACAAGGAAGAAATTCAGCTGCTGATTCTGGAGGGAACCAATGCGGATATCATACTTGGGCGTCCGTGGCTGGTGAAACATGATCCCATCATCTCTTGGGGCTCCGGGGAAGTGATAAAGTGGGGCAAGGAATGCTTTTCAAGATGTTTTCCGGTTCTCCCACGTCCTATTCCGAATCCTCTTCCAGTTTATGTCACGTCAGTTGAAAGTCCACTCGAGAAACAGTCCACGAAAATTACCGACATCTACTCTCTTTTCCAAGACATCTTCTGCCCCAAAAGAGCTTCCCAACTACCACCTCATCGGCCATGGGACTGTGCTATTGACCTTATTCCAAATGCCACTTTGCCCAGAGGTAAGATCTACCCGTTGTCACTGCCAGAGACCAAGGCCATGGAGGAGTATATTCAGGAAGCTCTCTAACAAGGATACATTCGGCATTCTACATCTCCCGCAGCATCCAACTTCTTTTTTGTTGCCAAAAAAGATGGAGGGCTGCGACCATGCATTGATTATCGGATATTAAATCAAGGTACCGTCAAATTCAAATATCCCCTTCCTCTCGTCCCTGCGGCCCTCGGACAACTCCGCTCTGCTACCATCTTCACGAAGTTGGACCTCCGCAGAGCGTACAACCTGGTGAGAATACGAGAAGGGGATGAATGGAAGACCGCCTTTGTGACCCCTACTGGCCACTATGAATATCTGGTTATGCCCTATGGACTGGTCAACGCCCCTTCCGTGTTTCAGAACTTTATACATGAAGTCCTCCGGGAGTTTCTGCATCGCTTCGTGATCTTCTATATAGTCGAACATCGTCACCCCGTTGCGGAGGTCCTCCGCACACTCAGAGCTCACTACCTCTCCCTGAAGGCAGAGAAGTGTTCTTTCCATCTCCCATCAGTACAGTTCTTAGGTTACCTCATTGACCGTCAGGGGGTCCGCATGGATGAGAGGAAGGTCACTGCAGTAACTACCTGGCCAGAACCCACCACGATTAAGGAACTTCAGAGATTTCTTGGATTCGCCAACTTTTACAGACGTTTCATACGAGGTTACAGCATCATCACCACTCCACTCACCAACTTGCTCAAAGGTAAACCGAAAAGTCTCCTCTGGACTCCTGAAGCGGCCGAAGCCTTCCAATCCCTCAAATCTGCCTTCACACAAGCACCCCTCCTGACGCATCCAGATCCTGAGCTCCCTTTCGTGGTGGAGGTGGATGCCTCGACTTCCGGAGTTGGAGCCGTCCTTTCTCAACTTCACGGGACACCTAAATTACTCCATCCATGTGCCTACTTCTCCCGGAAGCTCAACCCGGCAGAGAGGAATTACGACATTGGCAATCGTGAACTCCTGGCCATCAAACTCGCCCTGGAGGAGTGGCGACATTGGCTGGAAGGTGCCACCCATCCTTTTCAAGTTATCACCGACCATAAGAACCTCCAGTACCTCCGTGATGCAAAACGACTTTGTCCCCGTCAAGCCAGATGGTCATTATTCTTCTCAAGATTCCACTTCTCCATTACTTACCGTCCTGGTCCTAAGAATGTCCGTGCCGATTCTTTATCCAGATTACATGATTCTACAGAAACTCCCGAGACAACCACCAACATCATACCCGAAGATATCATCATCAGTCCCATCGAATGGTCTGCTCCTCCAGCCGTCGCCACTCCTAATCCACGATCTCCGCCGGGCTGCCCACCTAATCGTCAGTTCATCCCCAGGGCACAACGGGTAGTTCTCATTCACACCATTCACACATCTCTGGGCACTGGGCATCCCGGGGCCAACAACACTCTCTCACTGTTATCCGAACGCTTCTGGTGGCCGGGTATGGCAGGGGATGTGAAGAGGTATGTACAAGGTTGTAAGGAGTGTGCAATGTCCAAAAGTCCCAGACATCTACCTGCAGGAAAGCTCCATCCCTTGCCAATTCCTAACCGCCCCTGGTCACACCTAGGAGTAGACTTCATGACTGACTTACCTTCATCGGATGGAAACACCTGCATCTTCGTCATAGTAGATCGATTCTCAAAGTTCTGCAGACTATTACCCCTAAGAGGTCTTCCCACTGCCCTGGAGACCGCCGAACTTCTGTTCAATCAGGTTTTTCGCTATTATGGGATCCCAGAAGATATTGTATCGGACAGAGGACCCCAATTGATATCCCGGGTATGGAAGTCGTTTTTCAAGCTCCTAGGTGTGACAGTCAGCCTCTCCTCTGGCTACCACCCTCAGACCAACGGCCAGACAGAGAGGAAGATCCAGGAAGTGGGGCGGTTCCTCAGGACCTTCTGTAATGGCCACCAGAACTCCTGGAACCAGTTTCTGGGTTGGCCAGAGTATGCCTAAAATTCACTACGGCAACCCACGACCGGCCTCACACCATTCAAGTGTGTTCTTGGGTTCCAACCTCCCCTATTTCCCTGGGATGGTGAACCATCTGAGGTTCCCTCAGTGGATTACTGGTTCCGGGAGAGCGAGAGAGTTTGGGACGAGGCTCACCATCATCTGCAGAGGGCAGTTCGCAGATCCAAAACAATCGCTGACCGGAGGAGGATTTCGGGCCCAGTCTATGTTCCGGGAGATAAGGTTTGGCTCTCCACTCGAGATATGTGTCTACGTCTGCCCTCCAAAAAACTTAGTCCCAGGTTTGTTGGCCCTTTTACCATCCTAGAACAGGTCAATCCCGTCACCTACAAATTCCAGCTACCACCGCAATACAGAATACATCCCACATTTCACATTTCCTTACTCAAACCCTTTCACGAACCTCTTATTCCCTCCACAGAACCTGGCCACGAAGAGGAACCTCCCCCTCCCTTGTTGCTGGACGAAGGGTCCATCTACTCCGTTCGGGAAATCCTGCAGTCCCGACTCGTGGTTGTCATTTGGAATATCTCGTCGATTGGGAAGGATACGGACCAGAGGAGAGATCATGGATCCCAAGAGTCGACATCCTAGACCCCACGATCTTGGAAGAGTTCCATTCCAGCCATCCTCAGTACTCTGGACCTCGTGGACGAGGAAGACCACCACGACGCCGGAGACCTCGGCCCTCAGGAGCGGGACCTGGGGAGGGGGGTAATGTCATAGATTGGCCAGGTTCTTCCACCACAATCATTCAGTGATCACTGTCACCGGAGTTCTAACGAGAGACACCTGTACCCCATCAGCCACTCTGCTTCATAAGCACACACCACGCACCTCTCATTGTCCGGGCTCGTTCATACGAAGCGGACTCATAGTGCTTCTCTCTACGAATGTCACTAACCAAACTATCCTGTGTGTACTCACCAGTTCTCTGTGCTGTTCCCAGTCTGTCTAGATCTTCTCTCCAGTGGTGTGCGAGCCGTAAGCCATCCAGTCCAGCCAAGTGGTGCGTGAGTGTGTGCCGTCAACCTGTCTGCCTCTTCTAACTGAGTGCTTATTCACTCTGGAAATCTCCTCTCGCCGTACCTGCAAAGGAAATATCTACTCACTCATTCTTGCACGTTGAGATATACTGAACTCTGCTGTTTAATAAAACTTGAGCTTCACTACTTACCTTGTTGTCCGCCTGCTTCCGTAACAGGTAGTTTAAGTGCTATATATATATACACAGTGTGTGTGTGTGTGTGAGAGAGAAAGAGAGGATTTCCTTAGCTTTACTACAGCGTGGTGCAGTCTCTTCCCTGCGGCACTGCCTTTCCAGATGCCGTCTTTAGCCCTTTATTAATTATTTTCCTCATTCATTGATTCTTAAACTCCAGCCTGTAGCACGCGCGCACACGCACATGCACACACCTGTAGTGACCAGTGCAGAAAGCTGCTGATTGGATCACATCGAGGTCAACACACAAGAATTGACTAAATGTTAATTTAGGAGCAAACTTGTAGGCATCAGAGATTCTTGACAACTAATGTTAGATCATGAGGATCAGGTAGAAATCTGGAAATCAGTCTGTTCTTCATAAAAATAATATTAAACTCATCATTTTAAATATATACATTACAGGGTTCTTAATTCAGTTCATTATACAGCCCTTTTCACAATTGTTTCAATGCAGCTTTACAAAAAAAAGCTTGTTTCAGTATTACAATTTAGGAATTCTGTTATCAGTCAAAGTCAAGATGAGTGTGTCAAAGTAATGTCCATATATGGCAGTGATATACAGCTATAATATACATTAGTACATTTTCTGGTTAGTTAATGTATTCAGTTAAGCCTACATAACGAACATATTAGGCAGCAATTTCATCTTACAATATAAAGTTAATATTACAGTATTAGGATAACAATATGAAATGTACTTCAGTTATGGTTATTATACACATAGCATCTTGTTTAAACACGGTATCTGTTTTTCTTCGTTTCTTTCTGTTTCTCTCTGCAATATTCTGCTCTTTATCTGGCCATATCTCTCGTTTCTCTATTAGAGTCACTGTGTTTGTGGATTCTGGGTGATCTCACTGTTTAAGTGCTAAAGGGAGCTTCAGTGCCCTGGGCAATTTACATCTCAACACACACACACAGCCTTTTCTTCTGAGTTGATATAAGTGATAGTGAGTGATTGTTCTCTCACATCTCTGCAGTATGAGAGAGATCCTGAGGGAATGTGTTAGTCCGGCTTTTGCCCATCTAAAACTGTTGGGGTTTGTTTGTAACACAGCCAGAGTGCTGTATGCATTCATTTCTTGTTTAATGTGTTTTTGTGTTTGTCACTAATGGAAAAAAGTTCTGTGGCTATTTGTAACCTCGATATAGTAACTTGGAGTACCATGAAAATGTGATTGCACATGAATATGATAATCTTTTGGTAAAATAAAAGTACCATGATGTTACAGATGATTACCATTGTATAGCCACCACAATTTATTTTTAATGTATTTTAAAGGGAACCTATTATGCCCCTTTTCACAAAATGTAAAATAAGTCTCTGTTGTCCCCAGAGTTTGTATGTGAAGGTTTAGCTCAAAATACCCCACAGATCTTTTTTTATAGCATGTTAAAATTGTCACTTTTGGAGGTGAGCAAAAAAACATTTTTGTGTGTGTCCCTTTAAATGCAAATGAGCTGGTGCTCCCGGCCCCTTTTCAAGAAGCTGAAGCTTCAAGTGCTCAAGTTGTATTCAGCCTTATATGTTTGAACCGAAGTCGGACAATGATGGACGCACATCATATGACGTTTGATACTTATTTTGTCTGGATTTAAAGTTTGTGCACAAAGCATTGGTATTGACCCATCTTTCAGAATCAACCTCTCTGAAAATCTAACGTTGAAAAGACCCTAGTTTGTGAAGCAGTCCGGCACAAAAAATATGGAAAAATACCGATTTTCTTAGAAACATTTCCTTATTAAATGAAATTTAACCACAATGTCCTCAGTGACTCAGATGGCAGGAGTCTATGGAAACTCTTATGTGCATTAGTACATCCCAAAACACAACACTTGTAATGCCTCTTTGGCACAGACATTGTACAATTCCAGCTGCTACAGCGAGGATTCAGAAATGGCGGACTCTGTGCTTCTCACTCAGGGCTATGTCTATGCTAATAGGGCAGACCATCACCGGCTGTGGACGGGGCTTTTCTCTGCGATGATGTCATTCTAGGGGGGAATCTGAATCAGCTTGGTTGAAGAGACTGCTTTTAATTTATGGGAATTATATAAAAAAAATGAGTGAGGATTTTTACCATTATTGGCTGGTTATTCTCACACACTGCGCACACACATTGGTTTTCAAACTCCTAAGTACATTTTGCATACAAGATCCCCTTTAAACTGGAATTTATTCCTATAATGCAAAGCTGAATTTTCAGCATCATTACTTCAGTCTTCAGTGTTACATGATCCTTCAGAAATCATTCTAATATGCTGATTTTCTGCTCAAGAAACATTTCTTAATGTTATATACGTTTTTTTTGGCACATAAAAAACAACATTTATTTAAAATATAAATGATTTGTAACATTATGGATGTCTATACTGTCACTTTTGATCCATTGAATCTGTCCTTGTTGAATAAAAGTATAAGTAATATTTTATTTATTAATTTATTTATTTATTTAAAATCTTACTGATCCTAAAAATGTTGAACTGTTGTTACATTAGCATAATTTTAGTGCCCTTAAAGTTAGATTACATGTTACCTTTCAAACTAACTGCTTAATGTGTATTATTTAGCTCTTCAATTGTTTTTTTTACATTTAATTTAGTTAATTACCTTGATGCTTGAAGTTAGTTTGCTTGTTAGATAGTTTTTTTTATGATTTTGCATATCACTTTTTGTATTTTGTTTTTATGTCTTTGTAATAGTTGACGACATTAGTTGTCTACTTATTTTAGTTTTCTAATTGTATTTGGGGCAATTTTGGTTCTACAAGATAAATGTTTTTTTGTGAAAATTAGAAATAAAAATTTTGTTTTAAAAATATTAACGCCTCTAGAGAGTAGTTTTCCTTAAGGCCCGCTCACACCAAGAACGATTACCATAAAGATATAATAATAATAATAATATATATATATATATATATATATATATATATATATATTAATTTATATAAAAAAGTCCGTACAGCTATAACGATAATGACAAAGAGGATCAATATTGTTAGAATCACTTTCAAAATGATTTTTTCCAGCTGAACTCTTAAAAACATTGAAAGCCAATCAGAATCCATCTTGCTTTAAAGAGCTCACACAACTGCCACAAAACTGCAGCGCGCTTACAATAAAAAGAATGATGTTGTTCATTGATGAGGATGCTACTAGTTATTTCGTTTATAGTTATCGTTCTTGGTGTGAACAGGCCTTTACACTTCAGCAGAAGTGCAGCAGTCCTCTCATTTGTACATCAGATAGAGCTGTAATTTTTTTGCTTTCTGCGGAGTGCTTGTGAGGGGCAAAAACTTAAGCCGTGATACACCAATCCAGCATCAAAGAACTAGCGGCGGCGACTGTGTTTTCGTCTCGGGCCGGCTGCATCTGGCCCAAAATGCTGTGCTTGAACACCTCAAAGACTACAGGCGGCTGCCAACTAGCATGTGCGTTCTGCAGCAGCTTGTAAGGAAGTAACGGTCTATATCAGCAGGTATCAATAGTCTATGTTCGTCATTTAAAAAACGAAAGTGGGACTGTAGATATACAAACCACAAACAAAGCAGCACTTGCTTACCATTTTGAATATCAATCATGTTCATTCACTTTATTCATTCCGGCGGCTCATGTTGTTATGAAAATAATTCACTTATTGGAATGCTCAGGTAAGATGATGTAAAATTAGACTTCTTTGCTGGCTTCTATCACGTTTGCTTTTATTTTATCTTATTTTTATCTGAACAGCCATTCAGACCGACCTTTCTCCCCGACGGCGCAGATGCCGATTCAACATACTGAGCCCAACTAGAGTCGACATGTAACACACTGCAAAAACTAGCCTGACAGACTGTCACTGATGGCCCTTGGTGTGTCACGACTCACGGCGTACTTTTGGGTCTCAACCAAACTGAGGCAAGCATGTATGTGCATTTGTCACTGTTGTCTGTTATAAGGTTAATGGTGGTATTTATCAAGGCAACTGTACCACTAGCAGGTTTCTAAAAGGCAAACTTCTGAATTTGTGCTCCATAGTTTTAGAGTTTCTGCCACCATTTTTTGACTTCAACAACTTATATATAGAGGAGGAACATGTGTACATCTATTGGTGGTTTCTGATATCATCACTATACCTTTTTACTTTTGATATATTCTACAAAATGACTTCTGGATTCATAAGTTATGCTAATAACATGATCATCCTCTTAAAATAGTAATTTGTCAAAAAAAAAAAGTTTTACGATGGCACATATCCAAAAATTGTGGATGCACAATACAGGTGCTTTTTGTTAGTGCAGTTCTGCTTTACCTCCACATAAAGTTCTGCAGTGATCAAAACTTCATGAATCTGCTAATCAAAGTCTTTGGAGTCACCTCAATATCTCACTCAACATTCATCTCAATGTCTTTTCCTTCAGCTTGAGTCATTTTCAGTGTTGACTCTGACTTTAAGATGACAGCATTCATATCAAGATGTTAGCACAGTAATTTACACATTGACCCGCATGGGAACTAGTGTCAGAGAGAGGGTCTTGACTGACGTTAGCGTTGAAGTTAGTTGATGGATGCTCTTAAGCATGTCTGTAAAAACTGGAGAGACTTTAATTGCAGCTGAAAATAAGACTGCTCTTTTTTCACATGTCCATCACCTTATCTTTTTGTTTCTCTCCCTCAGCTCAGCCCGTTTAGGAATAAAGAAATCCTATAGCTTAGTGAAAATGCTCTTAGATGGATTATATCAATACAGTTGTGGTCAGAATTATTGGCACCCCTGGTAAATATGATCAAAGATGGCTGTAAAAAATAAATCAGCATTGTTTATCCTTTTGATCTTTCATTTAAAAAAATTGCAAAAATCTACCCTTTCATTGAAGTAAAATAATTGAAGTTGTGTGTGTCTGGGGGGAATCACATTATGAAATAAATGCTTTTCTTCAAAACACGTTGGCCGCAATTATTGGCACCCCTACAATTTTTTATGAGGGAAATATCTCTGAAGTTTATTCCCATTAATATTTTAGTTTTTTAGCACACCAGGGTGACTAGGAACATGAAATTGTCTAGCTATGACTTCTTGTTCACAGGAGTTTAAATATGAGAAAACACAAAGCCCACATTCCCTTAATCATCCATCACAATGAGTAAAACCAAAGAATATAGTTCTGATGTGCAGCAAAAGATTGTTGAGCTTCACAAAATAGAAAGTGGCTGTAAGAAAATAGCTAAAGCTACCCTTTCGTGCATAGAGGTCACTAGTGGACAGCTATTAAAAAGACATTTTCTTGAATTTGCACGGGTTTTGATGGCATAGTTGCACATCAACTTCTACATTGGACCCTGGTGCATAGTCCTATACATTGCCACCAAGTTGCAAGCCGCTGTGTCGATTTTTTTCCCCTCCAATGGCCAATGGTCAGTCAGAAATTCCAAGTTGCTCCGGAATATCCACCCATTCCTTCTATCCTAGGAGACTCTTGCAGGTAAAAAAAAATTATTGCAGCATCAAGCAATATCTTATGAGTCATATCACAGTTAAATTTTAGATTGGGAGAAAATTCTAATTAATAATCTGTCCACTATAGTGGACCTCATGCATCAATGGCTATATTTCAGCTGCAATTCATACTTCTGTGTTGACATCTGTGAATGTTGTTTTTGAAAATACTTAAATAAATAAAAAATGTGATTACGTAATGCATGTTGCTTGTAATGCATTACTTTACTTGTTAGATCAAACAGTAATCTAATTTCGTAATGCACATTACTTGTTAAATCAAAAAGTAATCTGATTACATAATGCATGTTGTAATACATTACTTTACTCGTAACATTAAAATAAATCTGATTACGTAATGCACGTTACTTGTAACGCATTACTTTACTTGTAACATCAAAAAAGTAATTTGATTGCGTTATGCATATTACTTGTAATGCGTTACTCCAACACTGCTCATTTCAGATGAGATTGAAAACACTAAGGGCTATGCTAGAAATGTGTCCATATTGAACATAATCAGAATTATCAGCTAATGAGGGTAAATTGACATACACTCTACATTGGAGGGAGCATCTGAGTGGTTTCCACAGTTGTACCTTGACAGGCTGTAGACATTTCTGATGCAATCACTTCCTCATGTTCTGATATCAAAGATCCGCGAAGTTCAACTTGTATGAAGTTCAATTGTCTTTGCAATATTTCGCATTTATATTTTTTGTATATATTTTATAGTTTTCACATTATTTTATATAATTTTATTGATTGGTTTGTTAAATACACACACTATATCTGTTTGATTATTGTATTGTTTAAAACAGTATCTCTTCAGTTTAAACCATAAATGCATGCTGTCCACTCAAGTGGACATCTGAAAATCTCTTTGAAAAATGTGTAAAAAAAAATAAAAAAATTCAAATCTTATTTTTCATGCCCTAAGAGCAATAAAAACACATAGGAAAAAAATCCTGACTGAGGATAATTCATCATAATTCATGCATGAAAGGGTTAAATTCCCATTTCCACCATCAGGGCAAAAATGAATAAATTCCGAAACTAAAGATGTTACGAATCTGCCAGGAAGAGCACGTGTGTCTATATTGTTTTAATGCACGGCGAGGAGGAGAGTTTGAGTGGCCAAAGACTCTCCAAGGATCACAGATAAGGAATTGCAGAGATTAGTTGAGTCTTGGGGGTCAGAAAAAAAAATCAAACAACTACTGTCACCACATGTTGTTTGGGAAGGTTTCAAGAAAAATCCTCCTCGCTCATCCAAAAACAAACTCTGCATATTCAGTTGTCAGACACGACTGGAACTTCAAAAGGGACCGGATTCTATGGTCAGATGAACCCACCTGATGCGTTTGGTGCAAACAGGGTTAAAAAGTACCCCATTCCCACGGTTAAATAGTTGGTTCTTTAATGTTGTGGGTCTATTTTTCTAGCAAAATACCAACAGATAAAAAATCAAAACCTGACGGTCTCTGCTAGAAATCTTATAATGGGCCGTGGTTGGATCATCCATCAGGACAACGATCCAAAACAAACATGACAGTCCCTGGCCTGAACCCTGTAGAAAATGAGTGGGCTGAACTGAAGAGAAGAAGCACCAACATGAATCTGGGGGGGGGGGGGGGGGGGGGGGGGGTTAAATCAGGGCGTCGAGAATGCTTTCCATGTGTTTTATTGATAAACTCATACCTAAGTGTGCTTCAGCATGTAATATTCAAAACATAACCCGGAACACTTTTCAGGAAGCGCTCTCTTGGCCCATCCAGGTCTGTCTTGTCGTTATATCCCGTCTTTTCGCCAGTTACTAGAATTAGAGACAGGTGTTAGTCATCTGCACTTGACCCACTTTTTTACCACTCATCTCTGCACTAACTCTCCCGTTGCAGACTCCGTTTTACCACTGCCCCTCGCCACAATATGATTCTGTGTAGATATTGATGTATTATTTATTCATTTTTATGTATTTATATTTTATTTATTTTTTTAGAATACTTTTCATTATTTTCAATAAATGCTGCTCTTTTGAACTTTTTATTCATTAAAGAATCTTTAAAAAAATGTATCATGGTTTCCATAAAACTATTAAGCAGTAAAAACAGTTTTCATTACAATAATAAGAACCATAATTAGAGCACCAATAACAGAGCAGCAAATCAGCATATTAGAAGGATCATGTGACACTGAAGAATGAAGTAATGGTTGCTTCACAACCACAAGAATAAATTACATTTAAAACATATTAAATTACATTTTTATTTTTTTATAATCATAGTAATGTTTTTTCACGATAGTACTGTTTTACTGTTTTTATTTTTATCAAGACTTGGGTTTAAAATGCACATTTTTGTTCAGAGATATATCTCTGAAAATAGCTAATTTAATCAAATTAGCTGATCAGTAACCCTCTCCTCCATGCCTAGCGCTGGGATGTTTGTGTTTGCCGATGTGATTTCTGTGAGCAGGTCAAGAGCAGTTCAAGTGTGGGTGATTCAGTTCAGATTGTGGGTCAGTGACCAATATCGCTTTGACAAATACTCTCTTCCCTTTACAGCCGCTGACACACAAAAACATGTACTATACACACAGATACTTGCCATGAATAATAAAGGCTGGTCTGGGCCTCCAGTGCTGGACTTCTTGGGTTTAATGTTATGTTACTTATTTTAAATAAAGTTATTTTTTGGACTTTTGAGACTATTTAGGTGATATAGCACAAGCACACACAGATACACGTTGTTGTTTTTTTTCGTTTTTTTTTTCATCGACATAATGATTTTTTATACTGTACATTATATCGCTTTACACTAACCCTACCCCTAAATCTACCCATCACAGAAAACTTCCACATTTTTACATTTTCAAAAAAAAAGTATGATTTATAAGTTGTTTTCCTCATGGGGACCAAAAAATGTCCCCACAAAGACAAAGATTTCGGATATTGCCATCTCTTTGGGGGACATTTTGTCCCCATAATGTACAGTTTATAAGAACACGCCCACATACGCACACCTTGAGATCTGTCATGCTGTTTTTCCACTCTTGCACACTCACTTTAACATGTGTCCCTCATGTATCTACACACCTCTGCTCGGATAGCTGTATACCCTCAATACACACAGGCACAATTTCTTCACTTGGGTAGAAGTACAATCTCCGCAAGAACATGCAGATGTGAAAGCTTGGCCAACACATTGCATACTTATGGTACTTAGGATTTGCAGTATGAGCAAATCCTGATGATCATGTTCTCAAGCATGATTTGAGAATGTTTCCAATAGCATATTGTGCTTGAGTGGAAGCAAGGACACCTGACAGTTCAAAAGTAGGCTACTTTCAAATAAACGTCCAACATAATAGGAATTATTTTAGCTGTGTTGCTATGCGTCACAAGTGAGCAGTTAGTATGTAAACAAAACGTCTAGGGTTATGACTATAACCCTTGTTCCCTGAGAAGGGAACGAGACACTGCGTCGAGAATCGACACTTTGGGGACGCTCCCTTAGCGTGCGCCTCTGAAGTATGAATGAAACTAATCCAATCCTGATTGGTATTGCGTCATGACGTAACATGTGACGGCATACCCGGAAGTATAAAAGTGACGCTGTCACAACACACACTAGCCTCGCGATGAAGCAAGACGCTCCAAGGCCTCAAGGGGCGTGGCAGAACGACGCAGTGTCTCGTTCCCTTCTCAGGGAACAAGGGTTATAGTCATAACCCGAGACGTTCCCTTTCGAGGGAACTCTACACTGCTCCGAGAATCGACACTTTGGGGAACGAGTGCCCACTAGGCCACGCACCGAATAGGCCTGTCCCGGAGTGAAACTGTCTAGGCACTCAGCAAGGACTGAGCACGTGTGCGCCAGGCGTACTTGGAAGGTGGAGACTGTAGAACCTAATAAAAGTATGTGGAGTAGCCCAACCGGCTGCCTCACAGATCTCCTGTAGAGGTACTCCCGAAAGAAGGGCCCTAGAAGAAGCCATGCTTCTAGTTGAGTGAGCCCTTACGGCTAAAGGTGAAGGCAAATCGCGCACCTTGTAAGCCTCAGTAATAGCCTGAACAATCCAATTACTAATAGTTTGCTTGGATGCCGGGAGCCCCTTCTTAGGTGACCCAAAACATACTAATAACTGGTCCGACCTTCTCCAACAAGAGGACCTCTCAAGGTACACACTTAAAGCTCTGACGGGGCAGAGCAAATGAAGCTTCTCTTCTTCTGCCGACACATGAGGTTGAGGATGGAATGCCTGAAGGACTGTAGACCGAGCCGTATTCGATGGAACTTTAAGCACGTAGCCCGGACTCGGGTGCAAAAAAGCTTTTACTCTGCCAGGGGCAAACTCCAAGCAAGCTGGTGTTACTGCCAGGGCTTGGAGATCTCCCACCCTCTTAAGTGAGGTAATAGCCAAGAGAAAAAACATTTTCAGCGTTAAATCCTTAGGCGAAGCCGACTCTAGAGGTTCGAAGGGGGCCAGGGATAACCCTTCCAGAACTATCGCCAGGTCCCAGGCAGGAACCCTAGAACCTGGTTGCCGGCCTCATCCTCCAAGTACCGCGAAGAAACCGAATGACCAACTGGTGCCTCCCCAGAGGCTCATCATTTAATGGTGCGTGGAAAGCCGCAATGGCTGCCACGTACACCTTAAGCGTGGAAGGGGAGAGACCCGCAGAGAAATGATTTTGAAGAAATTCCAGAACTGAAGCGACCGGGCAGTTTACTGGATCTAACTCATGTTCTCTACACCAAGTGACAAACACATTCCACTTGAGGCCATATAATCTCCTAGTAGATGGAGCTCTAGAGCTAAGTATGGTTTCAACCACTCCAGCTGATAGACCAGCATTTAGGTACTGAACCCCCTCAGAGGCCAGACCCACAGCTTCCACAGCTCTGGCTGAGGGTGGAAGATTGTGCCCTCTGCCTGAGACAACAGATCCCTCCTCAGAGGAATCTGCCATGGCGTAGCTATCAGGAGTGATATTATGTCTGAAAACCACACTCGGGTCGGCCATATTGGGGCAACCAGAAGTAGACTGATGCCCTCCTGACGGACCCTCTCCAGGACTCCCGGGAGCAGAGCGATCGGGGGAAATGCGTACAGGCAAAGCCTCGGCCAGGCCTGTACCATGGCATCCAACCCCAGTGGTGTTGGAAGTTAGAGGGAGAACCAAAGTGGACAGTGGGACGTCTCTCGAGACGCAAATAGATCCACTTCCATTGGTCCAAACTTCTCCCATATTAACTTCACCACCTCTGGGTGAAGTCTCCTTTCCCCGGGCCTCAGCCCCTGCCTCGACAGGATATCTGCTCCCTGATTCTGAACCCCCAGAATATACATTGCCCTGATAGACAGTATTTTCCCCTGGGACCAAAGAATAATCTGATGCGGCAGTCTGCACAGAGGGCGCGATCTGAGTCCCCCTTGTCGGTTCAGATAGGCTACCACCGACGTATTGTCTGATCGTACTGAGACATGGTAACCTTTGATGTCTGGGAGGAAGCTCCTCAAAGCCCTGAGCACAGCCATCATCTCTAGGCAGTTTATATGCCAAGAATGATGATGGTCCTGCCACAGACCCCTGGCAAAGCGGCCGTCCATGACCGCGCCCCAGCCAGTGAGGGAAGCGTCTGTCGAAACGCATTTCCGGCGACATGACACTCCCAACACTGGCCCTTGGGATAGGAACCAAGGTTTCTTCCATATTTGCAGAGAACGAAGGCATCTGTGCGTTTCTCTAATTATACGAAACGGATTCCCCTTGGGAGAAAATCCCTTGGTTTTTAACCACCACCGAAGGGGCCTCATGTGTAGAAGGCTCAAAGGAATGATGTTGGATGCCGCTGCCATGAAATTGTTTTACAGTGATGGCCTGGCCCAGCCTTAACCCGGATACCATCGCCAGAATTGACTCAATACGTGCGGGAGACATTCGTGCCTGCATCGTAATCGAGTTCCACACGACTCCCAAAAATATCGTGCCCTGGGATGGTTCTAGCACACTCTTCTTTGTATTGAGTCTCAACCCCAATTTCTGAATGTGGCCAAGGACGACATCTCGATGCCGAACTGCCATTTCTCGAGACTGAGCCAGAATGAGCCAGTCGTCGAGATAATTCAATATACGAATGCATTGAAGTCTCAGTGGAGCAAGGGCTACATCCATACATTTGGTGAATGTGCGGGGAGAGAGTGCTAGGCCGAACGGAAGAACCCGATATTGGTAATCTTCGCCCCCAAAAGCGAACCTCAGGTATCTCCTGTGACATGGAAGGATGGAGATGTGAAAATAGGCGTCTTTTAGATCTATCGTGACAAACCAGTCCTCGGATCTGATCTGACTCACGATTGCAGGAATGGTTAACATTTTGAACCTGAACCTCCTCAGAGATCGGTTCAAAACCCTGAGATCTAGAATTGGCCTTAACCCCCCATCCTTCTTTGGAACTATAAAGTACCGGCTGTAAAACCCGGACCCCCTGTCTAAAGGATGAACATGTTCTATGGCTTCCTTTAGCAGCAGAGTCTGTACTTCTTGTTCTATCACCTGAGTCTGCCCTGGAACCACTGTAGTTTGCACCACCCCAGAAAACTTGGGGGGGCGGTGCGCGAACTGCAGTCTGTACCCTGATTTTATTATATGCAGGACCCACGCAGATATGTTGGGAAGATGATACCATGCCTCTACAAAATCTACTAGGGGTACCAGCCTCTCGAGACTGGCCTCTGGTGTTTTTCGAGCATCTTTCTCGACTCCCTGAAGCGGAATACCGGCAGGCTGTAGTCGATACGGTTCTTGTGACCATAACTGATGCTTTTTCTTTATTAGAATATTTTCGCTGGAAAGAGATGCGGCCCGAAGCGTTGTTGACGGCGGGCAACATACATCGTTTCCTAGAGGGCTCCACTGCGAGAACAACCTCGGTTGCCCTGCAGCGGAGGGGACAGCCCTCAGAGGTCCTACCACTTCGGTTAGGACCTCTTCCCCGAAGCCCTCCTAGCCTGAATGACTTCCCTCAGGTCGCCTCTCTGGCTAGAGGACTTCGATTTCTGAGAGCGTTTCCTCTGTTGCCAAGCTCCAGGAGGAGGGGCTCTAGAGGAAACGCTCTCTCTCTCTTCTGCTCGGTGTGAGGAGCTGGCTGATGGCTGGAGCTGATCTTTTGGCCCCACCCTACTCGATTTGGACTTAGCTTTACGGGGGAGGTACTGCTGGAACGCCGCAGATTGCTTCTTTGCCTCCTGAAACCTGTCGACGACCGATGTAACGGCGTCGCCGAACAGGCCAGTAGGCGAAAGCGGCGCATCCAGCAGAAAGGATCTATCCTTCTCCTTGATACCGGATAGATTCAGCCACAGATGTCTCTCCGTGGCCACCATAGCTGCCATAGAGCGGCCAATGGCGCGGGCCGTCTCTTTTGTGGCCCGGAGAGAAAAATCTGTGGCTTTTCTTAACTCCGCAATATCTTCAGGAGTTGGCCCCTCCCCCTCGTCCAAATCTTTCAGGAGGTCGGCCTGGTATGCCTGCAAGATAGCCATAGAGTGCAGACATGAACCAGCCCGACCTGCCGCCATGTAAGCCCTGCCTATTAAAGCAGATGTATCCCTGCAGGGCTTACTAGGCAGCACCGGGGTTTTCAGGGAAGATGCCGACTCAGGGGAAAGATAACCCGCTAGAGCCTCTTCTACCTTAGGCATCTTCCCATAACCCATGTCCCGTGCCCCCAAAACATTGCTGTAATCAACCACACTGGGACTGGAGACACGGGACGAGTGCGGTTTATCCCACGATCTCGAGATCTCATTGTGGAGATCGGGGAAAAACGGCAAACCCCTGCGCTGAGGTTGTGACCTGTGCTGCAGGAAACGCTCATCAAGTTTACTTTTCACTTGCGTTCCCTGCTCATCATGTGGCCAGCTGATGTTAAGTCTGGCCACAGCACGAGTCACAACCTCTACCAGCTCCTCATAACCTTGGCCGTTAACTGGCGCGCCCAAATCACAGTAACTGCATCAATGCCGAGCACATCCACTTCCTCAGAAGCAGAGAGCTCAAGCATTGGGACCTGATCGTGGGCAGGAGAAGCCGCGATGCGGGCTCCTGCACCACTCTCAGGGGCTACGGGATCTTTAGATGAAGAATGAGAAGGTGCCTCAGCAGCCTCATTCTCATCTACAAGATCCCGCTGCGAACCCCACGATCTCAATCGCCGCGCCACCTCTGGTCCCAGACGCGGGACCAGAACCGTGGGGAACGCGTGCCTGACCGTGCTCATCAAAGCACGGCAGCCAGGAGTGCAGCACTCTAATAGGAAGTGCTTCACAGTCTGCACAAGCAGCTCCCTCGAGAGCTGCCTGTGCATGCTGCGCTCCCAAACAATTCACACATAAAGCATGTGTGTCCCCACCCGTGATATAACGAGGGCAGGGATACACACATCTTTCAAATTGTTCGCTGGCCATATAAATATCGATCACAGGGACAAACAACACCAAATAAGACCAGTTTTTCAACACAGAGCGCTTGCTGAAGAGCGAAAGCTAGTGTGTGTTGTGACAGCGTCACTTTTATACTTCCGGGTATGCCGTCACATGTTACGTCACGACGCAACACCAATCAGGATTGGATTAGTTTCATTCATACTTCAGAGGCGCACGCTAAGGGAGCGTCCCCAAAGTGTCCATTCTTGACGCAGTGTAGAGTTCCCTCGAAAGGGAACTCTGGTTAGAGCGAATGCGAGGGTCTCGCTTATAATAAACCCACCCAGCGTATTTGCCTCGTGTGTATTTTTTGACATGACACGCCTGACGCAGTGCTTTGTTCACATTGACATGTTCATGACAATCCTTGAAGTTCTAAATGCAGTGAGTACTGGCTTGCACCCCTGTACCTGAAGCTCAGTGTCTGTTCCCATGTAATGCCATACAAACACGCTATGGTTCCACCACCTTCAGTATCCACATGCTAAACTCTTGCTATAGGCTGAACGGGAAAGAGATTGACGGATCTGAGAGGACCGCTCTTAATGTTTTAATGGTGCCTAGGGGGGCTCAGTGTTTACACTTTTTGGGGAGATAAATACTTGAATGGAATGCTAAGAGTATATCAATCAATAAACTGGGTTAAGAGAATGTATTTTAACTTAAATCGTACATACTTCATCTTTAAAGTCTATTTTAATCAACCGTGCGGTAATCATACATTTGTATAATTTCAGAAGACATGGAATTCAGTGCACAGATCTTATTGGGCACTTTTATGAATTTGATGTGAAGATTTTGCCTCATTTTTTAAGATTAGCAGCCTCCATGCCCATTCGTTGTAATTGCATGGAAAACAGAATTATTCTATTCTTCAAAATATCTTCTATTGTGTTCCACTGAAGAAAGTCATACCGGTCTCGAATGACATGAGTGGGTAAATGACATAATTTAAATGTATTGTGTGAACTGCTAAACACATTTGCAGGTGAGAGTTTGCCCATCTCCAGTGTGACAGGTTTCAGAATGCAGTTTTTTTTTTGCTCAGGCTAGTAAAGCACAGTAGTAGAAGGCTTTAAAAAAATAAAAATGCCTTCCATCTTTCTATATTCCTCACATTTTTTCTGTTCCCGTCTGTCACACTCCCTGTCTCAATCGACTTTTCCCTCTTGTTTATTTGTTTTTTGTTCCCAAATGGCCCGTGGTAGCACAGAAGGCTTGAAAGACAGACGTAGAAATCAAACATATTCCCTCTATTTTGGTCGTCCTAACATGCCCAGCTGACATCACGTCGTCCCGCTAGGATTTAACAATCTCTCAAGCACACATATTGAGGGGCATATGTCAACACCCATGAGCTTTTTGACACATATAGTCACAGTAAATGTCATTTCCAAGAAGCTTTACGATTTTACCATTATAAGGTTTTGACGAAAATGAGCTTTAAATGAAAACCCGACCAGTCGTTCATTATCACATTAAAAATAAATTCTAATTTCCTGACAGTGAACACAGACTCACAAAGATTAATGGGCATTTCTATTAAAAAACCAGAACTGCTGTCTTTGGGAGACAAATATTTTATAGCTCATATTCTGTAAATATTTCATTAGTTGACAATGTCACTTGTGCTTCATGCACATGTAATGCATTGAAACATGTATGGCTTTATCACAGTGTGCACCTAAAACTTCAAAATCATGATTCTTAATTTTGATATTTAATTTATGGTTGCTATGGTTTTCCAGATGGTTGTTTGGTGGTTACTTTCTGTCCCGAGTTGTCCACCTCCAAGTCCTGATATATTAGTCCCTCTTTTAATGTAAATCTGTACTTTTTTTTGTTTACCAGATAAAGTCTAATTGCCTTGAAAGAATAACACTTTACATGCATAATTTGCGGTATGATTTATGTCTATAGCTCAAACTGCACAGGGCTAGTTTTAAGCTAAAATGTAATACTTAAAGCTGCAGTCCATAGTTTTTCCTCTTTGTCGCCATCTCTGTTCGAAATCTGTAATTGCAGTTATTCGCAGAATTATCAAGTTTACATGGATTGTGCCTCGGCACGGCACAGCGTGGATGAATCTAATGTTTTGAGGAGAATGTGCGGCTGTCAGTCGCCGCGCCGGTGTGCATACTGTCATTCAGAATCACAGATTATACTTTTTGTAAGTATGACCAACATATGAATTTTCACCGGAAAATGTCATCTGAACAAGTAAGTAACATCTACTTTTGTTCTGACCAACTAAGGGGAAAAAAGCATTGCAGTAAACTACATGACTACATTTAATACCCTTCAGATATTTATCCTTGTTTTCACATGGGCCCGGTTGCAGTCTATTTTTTCTTTAGCCACTCCGAAGTCCAAAGTCTTATGCATTTTACAACGGGTGAATCTCCAGTTGTCACTGGTGATTGTCGTTTGAACCTTTCTGAATCCGCCATCAAATTAATCTTAATTATATCAAGTGCTGTGAGAAAAGGCTATAAATCTCCACCTCCAACATCCTCACACGCAATATAGCCTATAGCCGAGACACCTTCTTTATTTGTACAGCTTAGTGGTCGACCGATATATCGGCCGATATTTGGCATTTTTAAAATATCGGCATCGGCTGATAAGTTTTTCTGATTGGGCGATGTGTTGGAAGCGGGACTTTTATTTTGACGGGCGGTGCTAAGAACACCAGCACCTGAGAAGAGAACGGCAGCGCCTGATCACACAGCTCTATCTCACATTCTCCGTCTTCATTAGTTTACGATCTCTGTCAGTCATATCTAATACTTTATTAGACAGAACTGGTAAACAAAGAAAGTAAATGGTATGCGAAAAAGTGAAGTTGCTTTTATATTATTTGTAACAGAAAAGGCGAACAATCAGGCTAAAATACTTTCTCATTTACCGTCAACATTCAGCAAATGCGCATCTACATCATTTAAACAAATCTCTGAATATCTAATAAACATTTAATTTCACAAACCTTGCAGATTTAATCGAATCCAGCTGTGATATCTTGTGAACTGTGCATTTGTAGCCTGCATAAACGAGTGAATGCGAACAGAAGATCAGCTTCACAGGAGACGTGATCAAAAAACTTTAAATCCTTCATTTTAAAATATGCTGTGCTATATCCAGTTGCCTACAGTGTCATATTCACATCATTTTTACTGTGTGCTGTATGTACAATTAGTGTTACCTTGTCTTTATTTGAAAGAAAAAAAAATATGTTTATTACGCAGGGTTATAAATAGGTCCTTGCTAAAGTGATCTTACTTCGGGGGTTCGGGGGCATGCTGATTTTGCTGATCTACGTGTAACCCCTTTGAATTGTACATTCATATTTTTCTTTATTTTTAGTCCTAAAGTAAATTTATTTTGTAACTACTTTTTTTATTTGTATACCACGAAGAAACTCCTGTATCTTTGGCGCAGTACTATGATTAACCACTTGAGGTTATCACTTCGATTCGAATCGAATCAGATGAAGAAGCCCACTGAACATGCACGCAGGTTAGCATGAGATTGGGCAAACGATCTAATTTTGATATGTTTCTTCGTTTCTATATGTATATTCTTTTAGAAAGATTTTTATTAATCGTTCAGGTTGCCACTCGTCCTGTTACTGTCAATGCTTTTGATTACTGGTCTTTACGAGAACTCTGGTGAGTTTTGCTTGTTTATGCATTACTTTGACTTTCTAATTGACATTCATCTTTCTCTATATGTTGCCTAAAAACCATTAAGAGTAAGGCTATATATGATGGTGAAGAATGTATTTTTGTATGTTTAGAAGGTCAAATAGGTATTTAATTAATTTGTGTACAACGTTAGTTTAACTGTTTTGGTTGAATGATTGCATCATCTATAAGTATGTAAATCCAAACGAGTGAAAGATGTTGTACAACAAGATATGTTGCATATTTAAACACTTGTATGTGTCTAAGCGTGCTTATGTGCACTTGTGTGTCACATGTTGGATTAACATTTGTAATCACGAACAGTTTATGCAGCTGATAGTAAATGTCGGCGTAGAATTAATTAGACATTAATAAATGTTTAATATGACTGCATTGTTTTGTGCAGTTTTTTTTTTTGGAATGCTGATTCTGTTTGAGTGATCCACCTTTGAACGGCGAGCCAGACCCTGATCTATGATTCAAAAGAATCATCGTGATTCAACACGGATATGAACTGACAGCTAAGCACATACACACATACACAAACCCGGGTAGAAAACACAAAAAGCCCTTTACACACATGGACATTTGAGTATTATAAACATACAAGGGATCCAGAAGCGCTATTGAGATTTTAATTTTTTTTTTTTATTCCTAGACTTAACATTCAACTTTGGACTCAAAATTAACCATGTTCCTCAAGTCATTGGTGTTGAGTGGAAACCAGACAATTGTGTATGTAAATTGTGAAAAATTGTTTACTCAAAGTTTTATAAAATTGCTGGTTGTTAATTGCTTGAATTTAATTTGGCCCAAACATCTACTTTTAAATCCTCCTCAATTGGGACCTCAATGGTAGGTAGGCTACGGCCCTGATTCTAAGTATGAGTGTTAGTTATAGTGATTTGGCAGATGCTGCTAATAAAGTTTGTTTAGTGATGAATGCAGGGCAGTATAGACACGTGTAAGTGCTACATTAGTAAAATGTCTCTGCTGTCTATTTAAAAATCAACTGACTGAGATACAACCACTGTGTGTTTTCATGCACCAGTGTCTCTTAATTAGAAAAACTTCAGCTTCAGCGTGTCCTTCAGGCTTTGTGTGTGTGTGCATGTTTTCACACAGTGAAAAAAAGCTAATTGAATGACAAGTATGTCTCTCCATGAGATTTTCTTGTGAGTTTAGTTCCCCAGGCATCTATTATGTGGTGCAGAATAGCTTGCCTTCATACTTCTGCATGTATGTAAGAGAGAAAGAAACTGGTTTAGAGTTTATAGCCATTTAAGACTTACTCCCAGCTACTCTTCCATAGTCAAACGAAATCTGGTCCACTTTGCAACCTTTTCTGAATGAATGAATGAATGAATGTATGAATGTATGAATGAAACATTTATATAGCCCTTTATTATGCACTATTGTACACCCAAAGCGCAAACAGTCAGATCATGGGTTTCTCCTCACCCACCACCATGTTGTGTGCAGCATCAACCTGGATGATGCGACGTCAGCCGCAATCCAATGGCACCAATTCAATGGATGGGCTGTATTAAAATGCCATTATTGATAAGGGGAAAGGAGGGATTTACATTTAGGGATGGACACCGGGGTTACACCCCTACTCTTTTTATAAGAAGTTCTATGGAATTTTTAATGACCACAGAGAGTCAGGTCTTCGGTTTAATGTCTCATCCGGATAACGAGATATTTTCTGGTCATAAACCGTCAACTTTGACTGGAAGACACTGACCGAAATATAAAATGACCAGCCAGTTTATTTTGGTTTTATGTAATATTTAGCGGCATGTATATCTGAAATTAATGATTCCGCAATAATTAATCAATGTGTGCAAATGTGATCCAAAAGTCTTGATAAGATCATAAACTTAACTCTGAAAGAAGTTATATGAAAGTGCATTATACATCTACAAAACTTGACTGTAAATGGGATGCCACAAATTTTGACCAGATCATGTGTCTGGTTCTTCCTCAGAAACATTAATTGGAGCAGCTAGTTACCTTGTAAGCACAATTTTGTTGCCCAGCGGAGCAATAAAACCTGTGCACCCGACTCCCAGAAATTACATAGCAGCAAGCCAGTAAGATTAGAGCCTTTTTGAGAAAGCGTTTGCCATTTTGCATTTTCACTTGAATTCATAGGGCCTGGAACCACATTATGCAGAACCCAATATTAAAGAAAATACAGACTTATACTATGTTGGGTCAGTTAACAGAATTGTTTCAGTCCCGACAGCCTTGGTAATAGATGTTCTAAATGTTATTTATAGGCTATATAAAATCAACAGAACTTCTCCCTCCATTATGGTTCTCTGGCTGTGTGAAAGCTCAGGAAGTTTCACACAGCCAAACTTTTAACTCCTCATGAGTGGTGTGACCTGCGTTTCAGAGATGTATTTGTCATGTCACATAAATAAGTCAGCACTCGGTTGATTGTTGTGTGGATGTGTTCTTCTCACTCTATTCTCACTTCTGTTTCCTCTGGAAATTTTTCACAGCTTGTCAACACCAGGTAGTGCTGACAACCTTAAGATTTGGGCTGCTTCAGAACTCGTTTTTTTGTGTATGTGAGGGTATTTTACAGCAATAGTTTTAGCACACATGACAGTCTGACACTGAATCTATAGCGTAATAATTATAGATATTTGTCAAGTTGATTTATATTACAGTATATGTGTACTTCATGTATGTGATGCTTTATCAGGTTAGAGCTGTTTAAAGCATATGTGCAGTTTTAGTTTGTCATATTTCAAATGCTATACAGGTTTGAGGGCGATGACCATGTTTATTTTTTATTGAAATAGTTTTTTAAGACCTTGAATTGCTGGGAAAGCGATTAGCCAGCCATCTCACAATTACTTTTTGAGAATCAATCATTACGTTCAATAATTTTCCAGCCATTATTGCACCTCATAGCAAGCCTGAACTCACATAATTTGCATCAGGTCCTGCTTACTGGTTAAACTACCTTGATTACCTTGATTCAATGTAAAGCGCTTTGAGTGCAGAGAAAAGCGCTATATAAATGTAATAAAGAATTATTATTATTATTATTTTTATTACCTGTGTGTGGCAGAATGAAACCGGAAAAGGAAGGGAGAAGAATAAAAGATCTTCTGACGTGTCCATCCATCTCATTATAACTAGAACATACAGTGAGGAAAATAAGTATTTGAACACCCTGCTATTTTGCAAGTTCTCCCACTTAGAAATCATGGAGGGGTCTGAAATTGTCATCGTAGGTGCATGTCCACTGTGAGAGACATAATCTAAAAAGAAAAATCCAGAAATCACAATGTATGATTTTTTAACTATTTATTTGTATATAGTGTATAGTAAATATAGTGTATTTGTATTGTAGTGTATGCAAAACTTTCAGTGCCTTCAGGTCTCCTTGTTGATTGGCCGGATATTGGTCTAGTCTACAGAGTGGTGAGTTTTGACATTGGTGGCTGCGTCAGAGCCAAATATAGCGCATTTCAAAATTAAATTATTTTATTGGCAAATCGGTTTTGAAAATGGCCGATACCGATGACCATAAAAATGCTTAATATCGGCGCCGATAATCGGTCGACCCCTAGTTGACAGGTCCACGTTTCTTCATGTGGGACTATTAGTATGTGAATCGCACGTGGTTGTGGTAACATTAGAGATAATGAGCACCTGCTTGAGAAACTATAGCTCTCATTGCTTTCATACAGATTACTTAAACAGAGAATATTTGTTTTCGATATGAATTACATCACTTAAAAATAAACTATGTAGCTTTGGAGAGACATATCTCTCATGTTTGTGTGGCAAGTATTCACTGAGTTAGAGTTAATTTTCGTTTTCAGAATGAACTTCACACTGAGAGAGACGGCAGAACGCACAACGAAAAGCACAACATTTTGTTTTTATTATGTGTGCACACTGCACACATATAAAAGTAGACATATAACAGTTTTGAATGATATATAACACTTGCCTGTATGACACAAATCGACAGTTATTTGAGTCTCTCTCGCACTGAAAAGAAAAAAAGCGTATCAGCTGTTTGAAAAGTTACCCACATTTGGTACTTTTTGACTACTGAAAATGTGTACAAATTTCCAATTCACTCATGGTGTCGCAGTGAAATCCACATATTTCGGGAAGTATACCTTATTGGGCCTAAAAAAATGTATATACCAAAATAAACTCTTTTTTTAAGAAACAGAATCTAAAATGATATTAAGATTTCTTAATTAGTTACCGACATGCAAAATTAAGGCAAAAAACATACGTTTTTTCCTTTTTCCCTTTTTTGAACTGTCACCATTGGCATATAATGCAACAAATATACAGTCGTGCTCAGAATTAATGGTACCCCTGGTAAATATGATAAAAAATGGCTGGAAAAAATAAATCTGCATAATTTATCCTTTTGAACTTTC
The DNA here is from genome assembly GCA_030578275.1 of Meda fulgida. NCBI lineage: Eukaryota > Metazoa > Chordata > Actinopteri > Cypriniformes > Leuciscidae > Meda > Meda fulgida. The sequence goes on along the minus strand of CM060633.1, from coordinate 24,369,432 downwards.
ATTCAAAATATTGGCAAAAATCTAAACTTTCATTGAAGTAAAAGAATAGAAAGTGGGGGGGAAATCACATTATGAAATAAATGTTTATCTCCAAAACACGTTGGCCACAATTATTGGTACCCTTTTATTAAATACTTTTTGCAATCTCCTTTTGCCAAGATAACAGCTCTGAGTTTTATCCTATAATGCCTGATGAGTTTGGAGAACACCTGACAAGAGATCAGAGACCATTCTTACAGAATCTCTCCAGATCCTTCAGATTCCCAGATCCATGTTGGTGCTTCTTCTCTTCAGTTCACTCCACTCATCAGGTCTGGGACGGTCATGGCAGAAGCTTCATTTTGTGCTACTTAACACATTTTTGTGTTGATTTTGATGTTTGTTTTGTATCGTTGTCCTGATGGAAGATCCAACCACGGCCCATTATAAGATTTCTAGCAGAGGCTGTCAGGTTTAGATTTTTTATCTGTTGGTATTTGATAGAATCCACGATGCCATGCATGTATCTGAACAAGAAGTCCAGGACCTCCAGCAGAAAAATATGACCACAACATTAAAGATGGTATATTAAATTGTACACATGGGGTACTTTTTATCCTTGTGTGCACCAAACCCATCTTGCATGTTTGCTGCCAAAAAGCTATTTTTTAGTTTCATCTGACCACAGAACCCTGTGCTGTTTGAAGGTCCAGTCATGTCTGACAACTGAATTTGCTGGGGTTTGTTTTTGGATGAGCAAGGAGGATTTTTCTTGAAAACCTCCCAAACAACATGTGGTGATGTAGGGGTTGTTCAATTTTTTTTTAATAGGCTTTCTGAACCCAAGACTCAACTAATCTCTGCAATTCTCCATCTGTGATCTTTGGAGAGTCTTTGGCCACTCAAACTTTCATCCTCACCATGCATTAAGACAATATAGACACACGTCCACTTCCTGGCAGATTTGTAACATCTTTAGTTGATTGGAAGTGCTTAATTATTGCCCTGATGGTCAAAATGGGGATTTTCAATGCTTTAGCTATTTTCTTACAGCCACTTTCTATTTTGTGATGCTCAACAATCTTTTGATGCACATCAGAACTATATTCTTTGGTTTTACTCATTGTAATGGATGATTAAGGGAATTTGGCCTTTGTGTTTCCCCATATTTAAACTCTTGTAAAACAAGAAGTCATGGCTGGACAATTTCATGTTCCTAGTCACCCTGGTGTGCAAAAAAAAGGTAAATATGAATGGGAATATACTTAAGAGATATTTTACTCGTAAACAATTCTAGGGGTACCAATAATTGTGGCCAACTTGTTTTGGAGAAAAACATTTATTTCATAATGTGATTTCCCCTCCACTGTCAATTATTTTACTTCAATGAAAGGTTCGATTTTTGCCAATTTTTTGGATGAAATATCAAAAGGATAAAGATGCAGAATTATTTTTTACAGCCATTTTTCATCATATTTACCAGGGGTACCATTAATTCTGAGCACGACTGTAGCTAAATTCAACAGATTTTTACTAATAGACCTACAAATCTCTGTGTAAAAACAAATTATGCTGCCATCTTTTTAAGTCATTTTGACCGCTATAGAATCTGTCTCCACATCTCAGGTAAAAACTGTCATTTTGACCCCCTCTACAAAATAGTGGATTACTTTGAGTCGGTAAATATACATGCATGACATTTAATATGTTCAGACCCCTGTTTTGAATTAGTTACTCAGCTTTTAGTATATATGATATGTAAGTACGTCTTTTTTATTTATTTAGCACCTTTCTAGAGCAAACATCACAAAGTGCTTTACATCTAAAATAAAAAGGAAACAAAAAAAGAATAACAATCAAAAAAGCAAACACTCAGATAAAAGACAAAAGCAAGTTTGAACAAGTGAGTTTTATCTGCTTTTTAAAAGTGTCCACAGATCTTAGATTCAAAGGAAGAGCATTCCACAGTTTAAGAGCAACAACCTCAAAGGCAGTCACCTCTAGTCTTCAATCTGGAGCAAGGCACAGCTAACAAGACCTGCTTGGAGGATCTCAGATTCCTACTGGAGTTTTAAGGTTGCAACAGCTCTTATACAAACAGGGACTCGGCCCTGCAATGCTCTAAACAATCACAAGGATTTTAAATGGAATTCTATATCTGACTGGAAGCCAATGTAAGGTAATTAAAATTGGTGTAACGTGATCTCATTGATGACTTAGTTAAAAGCTTAGCGGCAGTATTTTTAACCACTTTTAATCGTTTCAAGGAGGAAGTGTTTAGACAAGTAAAAAGAGAATTACAATATTCAAGGCAATGAAATAAAATGAAAAGAAAGCATATGATCATTTCCATCTCCACTGTGGACACAACTGGCCTTTCTAAAAAGGTTTTGTCAACTGATAAAAACCGTGTGAAGCAGAGAGTTAACGTGTTGATCAAGACTCAAGGCCTGTCCCTTATGAACACCTAAATAAGAAGGGTGGGTTTATAAGAGAGAGATAAAGGGCCAAGATGTTCCATCACCAGCACTAGAAGGAGCTGAAATAAGTACTTACATTTTTTCAGTATTTAACTGCAAGTAGGTTAATTGTTTGCCATTTAATCTTCTATAGAGTATATACAATTTAAAAGAATAGACAATTTTGTAATTTCATGGGGCTTAAAATAAATATATATTCGAATGTCATCTGCATAGCAATGGTAGACAACACCTTTAAATGTGCTTATCAATTGCCCTAAATATGTTAATATAATATAATATCTTTTCCAGCCATGCAATATTCTACCAGTATTACCACAGGAACCGTTTCACCTTTTGTATCGCTCCGCTTGCAGCATTTCTCACAGACGAGAAAACCCACCATAGTTTTACAAATCGGTCAGAAGAGCCGATCAAGTTATGCTAAACTCGCGAGACAATTTTTCAATGCGCAGGTAAAATTGCTTCACTACATTGCTTGGTCTGGCAGTTCTACCAGGTGTCTGAAAAGAACAATATATTTGCAACGTCTTTGCGAAGAGTGGAGACATCGCAAAGATGGCAACTCTACTGCAAGAAACTATGGCTGTGATATTTCAGTGCATTTCTTTCCTTCACAGAGGTGCGCTTTCTTTCCTCCCTAAAGCCCAAAATTAATGTTCAAATCCGATAGATCAGTGAATGTCATAAAATACAGTCTATTAATGCTAAACTGGACACTTGAGCTTGTATTAACCGATCATTAAAATAGCTAAAAGAGTGCTGCTATTCGCACCCGAACATTATTCTTGTGACAACTGACATTTACAACTATCTAATAATAAACATATTTTACTTTAATCTTAAAACATTAAACAAGTTTTCATCTTACTTTTCATTATGTAAATAAAAGTACTCTTTATACTACTACACTTTATACTCAACACCGTAAAAAGAGTAAAGAAATTAAGAAAATTGGTCACCACTTTATCCTGAGCTGACTGGAGGACAAGGGGTCCTTAACATTGAGCTGAAGACTTGTTTTGTTGAGTCTGTAGAGTAGAATGATAAATACTACCAGTATTTAGGAGATAACAGCAGTGGCATCGTTTGGTTGTGTCCCAGTCAAGCACAAGAATCGCCTAAACCAAATTGTAAAATGGTCAAGTAAGCTGACTGGGGAGCCCCAGCTGCACCCCACATCCCTGTATGCTGAACAACTACAGCGGCTAGCTATGGCTATCAAAAAATATAGCCTACGTCCTCTGAATAGGGAATTCCAGTATCTCCCCTCTGGACGGAGGCTAAGAGTTCCTGGTTACAGAACCACAAGATTTAAAAACAGTTTTGTACCAGCGGCAATTACTCTGTTAAACAAACTGTAAAATTATCTGCGCAAAACGCATAAGCAATCTGGGCATGTACTGTGTTCTGTTTCCTCCTTTTTTTTACTATATGTTTTTATGTTTTAATGTTTTGTATGTTGCATGTTATGTTGTGGTCAACAAAGGATGTCCTGCCTCTCAGACTGTAAAACTAGTTTACCTACGGGTACCAATAAAGTAACCTAACCTAATATAGTTAAATACACCAATGCTTAATAATTACATTTAAAACAACAACATCACTAACTAAATGATTAACTAACTAAATAAATTGTTTTATTTATGCTGTTGTTATAATAGTAATCATCAACAACGATACTGACAAATTTTTTATATGGAAAAAATGTCTCTTGAATATTCTCTTGAATATCTTTTACCTTGTTGTTTTGTTTATGGTTTTTAATGAAACCCGTCTACATTGGCCAAATTAAACAGATGTGGCAGTAGTAAAAAGAGTACTTATATTTAAATGATGAAAAGAAATATGAAAACTTGTTTAAGATTTTAAGATTAAAGGTTTTTATAACCAATAAACCAGAACTTTAATAATAATTTGTTACAGTTATATAGCGCTTTTTCTGACTACTCAAAGCACTTTACATTGAATCTCCTCAACCACCACCAATGTGCAGCATCCACCTGGATGATGCGACGGCAGCCGTATTGCGCCAGTACGCACACCACACACCAGCTTACTGGTGGAGAGGAGACAGTGATGAAGCCAATCATTATATGGGGATGATTAGGAGGCCATGATGGACATAGGCCAAGGGACAAATTTGGCCGATTTTTAATGACCACAGAGAGTCAGGACCTTGGATTAACGTCTCATCCGAAGGACGGTGCTTTTTGACAGTATAGTGTCCCCATTACTATACTGGGGCATTAGGACCCACACAGACAGGGTGAGCACCCCCTGCTGGCCTCACTAACACTTCTTCCAGCAGCAACCTGGTTTTCTCAGGAGGTCTCCCATCCAGGTACTAACCAGGCTCAGCCCTGCTTAGCTTCAGTGGGCAACCAGTCTTGGGCTACAGGGTGATATGGCTATTGGCTAACTTTCTGTACCAGAACGGGTCATGCCCTCCATTTACCGTTCCTGTAGCGAGAAACCTAACTATTCAGTTTTCATCTTCTCATTGTCTCATTTCTTACTGAAGATGTCTGAATTGTAAGAGAATTGTGTTTCTGTACATTATTGTATCAAGATCGTGAGCATTGTTTGATGTGCCTCTTAAAGTCAGCACATGTTATATGCCTTATAAAGAATGTAAGTGGGTTTGGGCTTGTTTTCTGTGTGTGATGATGAAGGTGTTTCATCTTCACCATGCTCAGACAGACAAAAAGAAACAGCAGCTCAGCTTGACTGTGTAATGTGAAAGCTTCTTTTTATCTGTCTCTAGATATTGCTCTTACCATTAATTTTTGTTCTTCCCTCTCTCTAGTTCAAGCAGCTTAGATAAAAGCTTTTGGCTTTTTTTTCTCGGGCAGAGCAAGTCCTGCCACCAATATTTCAGTCTTAGTCTCAGATGGCATACGTATAGACTATTCATCTTTTGACAAAAATAGTATTAATTCGTGTTTTCACATGTCATTATTAGTCAGTTTTAACCTCTAAATATCATTTAAAATATTACTATAAATTCATATATAAAATTATTTATTATAAATATTTAATCAACATTTTTTATTAAATATTCATTAATATCTGAATAATCTCATATGTATTGGATTAATTTAAGTGAGTTAATTAATCTGCTAGCCAAGCGATCCAGTTGACTAGTTTTTCGGTCTAGTTTTCATTAAAAAACACTTTGTGCATTCACATACTTTATTTTCATTGTTTGTTTAAATGGTGAAATTATCATAATGCAGTTTTTTGTATTTGTTGTTGACGAAATTAACTATGCGTGTTACATGCAAAAATGGCAAGAGCAAAATCTCAAGCTCTGATCTGATTGGCTGGCTTTACGCAATATCCGGAAGTTTTAATCAGTCCGCCTGGAAACAAAGTTCCTATGCTGCGAGTTTATACGTCTTCACTCAATTCATTTATGGTTGTGAATCTTTAATGCAACAGCATGAGTATGTGAGCTTTTAATTCATTCCTCCCGTGTGTTTTCCCCACTGTATCTGTACCACTTTAATGATTTATATTGTTATGAATGCATGTTCACACGCTAACGCACACATTAACAACTCACTTGGTGGTTGTGACGTGCCACATTGGTCAATGAGCCCCCGCTATGAGTGTTTGTGTAGAGATAAAACCCTCTCGACTCAACAAGCTCTTGTCCTCTCACTTGGTTGAGTGTGTATGTGTTTGTGTGTGTGAATGGTCCTCATCCCGCAAGGTCTTTATACCGAGCATCGCTGAGTAAGACTTATTCATACTGAAGTAGCCAATCAACATGACCCTGAACTGCAGAGAGGAGAGAGTTTGTTCGTTTGACTTTAAAAGTCTTTCTCATTAGACTGGAACCCCTGGAGATCCTGCATGTGGTTTTAGAGAGCAAAGACCCTTACTGCTCATTTTCAGCACCTGTCAGCTCACATCAGACCAGAACAGATCAGCCTGTTCAGAGAGAGAGAAATGGCTGTATGGGTGAATGTCATGAAAACTAGTTCAGGTCACAAGAAATGTACATATCCTACTGTGTGTGTGTGTGTATATATATATATATATATATATATATATATATATATATATATGTATACGCAGGGGTTAAAGTGGGCTGGAACAGTCCGGAACTGCGTTCCTGCACCTCAGATAAATTAATAAATAAATAGTGCGATGGTAGGCTATTGTTAAAAAAAGTGTACGTGTAATGAATGATTGACGTGCACCGTCAAATTGCAGCCAGCCTTGTGCTCCTTCTGAAGGAGTCCTTCCACATCAAATCAAAACGTAATAATATATATATATATATTATTATTTTTTTATTCCTGGAAAGAGTTAATGCATACATACACAGTGTTTTGGCATTTTATGTGCATGTGTGCATAACGTGTGTGCACCTACATGCGTGTGACAGTGATGGACTGTCCTGTCTCATTCTCCAGATGTGGTTTATATCTCAACTCCACGTTCCTCTGCAGGCCAGCTGAAAACCATCCTGCTTACCAAAGCCCCATTGAGCAAATCCACTGTGTTTTCTGGCCAAACCGAGTCATTGTGCGCGGCTGTATGCATCCAGCTCAATCAATGCATTGTTAGCAATCTCTCTTTCCTAAACTGATGCCAATAGAGGCCTGTTATGAATTTCCTCAGGCTAATGCTATCAGCATTAGTCCATGAGTTCAGGGAATCACATCAGTACTGCTGCATTGTGGGAACAGCACTGCCGATATGGGTGGGGAGTATTTGGGGACGTGTTCATTTTGATTACATATGAATTTATGTTGGATTTATGGACAGTGAGACAAATAGAAAGACTTGATTGCTTATTTGTAAAGCAATGTGTGTTTGAAATATATAAAGCCCTAGTTTTGTTCTAAAATCTAGGGAGCCCCCTACCTAGGCAGCATTTTCTGATTCAAAGGGTGTTCCAAACAGTATAGGGAGCAAAAGGATCTTCCCCTTCGAGAACTTATTTGGTCAGAATTCAAGAAGTTCTACAGAGGCATTCCCAGAACGCATTGCAGTAACCTGAAATATTCAGTCAATGCTAAAACATATCAATAAAAGCAGTCACATCTAATTAAAAATGAACTATGACACAGTCCCAAGCCCTTCACTAGTGACTATTCTGGGGTGTGATGTCAAAGTAGACAAGATATTTAATATCAATACTAAGAAGAAGATTCACAGTTCAGAGAATTATGACCCGACGGATGACGTAGGGTGTAGGAGTCGTGTAAGTTTAGGTTAGAGTAGACGTCTTTTTAAAAATTCTTGGTTTAGACTTCTTATTCGTGACCGTTGTTTTGTTTTGCACTATCTTTTGCGCTTCCGCATTCGTCAATACATCATACGTCGGGTCAGAGTTCACTCTTTTGCCGGAACTAGACTTGCATACCGCCCTTACCGGAAGCAAGTGATTATAGTTCATAAAGTGCTAAAAATGTATATTTTTCTTTAAAAAAAAAGTCACTTCGCTGGTCATAAACGTGGTCATTTTTATTAACACCCTGGATGGATGCGCCTTTTTTGGGCTTTTAAAAAAAATGCTACCATTCACTTCCATTATAAAGTTTGGAAGAGCCAGGATATTTCTCTCCAGCGCTGGAAAGTTCTCAGATGTTAAAGGAGTATTTCACTCTCAAATGAAAATTAGCCCATGATATACTCACCCTCAAGCCATCCTAGGTGTATATGGCATTCTTCTATCAGACGAATACAATCAGAGTTATATAAAAAAATATCCTGGCTCTTCCAAGTTTTATAATGGCAGTGAATTGCAACCAACAGATTGAAGCTAAAAAACGTGCATCCATCCGTCCATGAACGAACTTCACGCGGCTCCGGGGGGTTAATAAAGGCCTTCTGAAGCAAAAGGATGAGTTTGTGTAAGAAAAATATTAATATTTAAAACTTTATAAAGTAAAATAACTAGCTTTCGGCCAAACGAACACACGGATTTCAAGTAAGTGTAAACTGCAACTTATGTGACCTACTGTTCATATTTACGCTACACCATGATGCACTACGCTGCTTTCTTACATCATAAGTTGCGCTTCAGGGGCAAGTAGACTGCATATGGCCGTTTGGCCAACCTAAATTGAAATCGATTCTTGGCTCTGCTTTTATTGATAATTTTTAGAATTTTGTTTGTGGTGTCTATAGGTTCTTGTCAGAAAGAAGAATGTAAGTGTGAGGTGAGATTATTGTTTTATTGTATTGAATCGTCAGTTCCATTTGCATGTTGAATAGAGGGTTGTCGTCTGGCAGCGGCCTGGTTTACCTCTTGTTCTGAGTTTAAATAGAGCTGAATGTGCTCCATTTTTCTGTCAGCGTGAGCGAATATAAACACAGAAAAGAGTGATGAAATTTAAGATTGAAAATCAAGAGGAACGACCGCGGCGGAGACTGTTGTTATCCCGGGGAAAACAGAATGAAACACTGGCTTAACATCGGAGGAATTCTGCAGACAATTACAAGTTTCTGAGATGCTTTTCTTTTTGAGTGTGTGTGTGTGTGATGTCCTCTCTCCTCCCCATCTTTGTCTCCTTAATGCTGGGCTCTCTGGTAAAATAAACGCGGTAGACAAGAGTTCAAAGATGCATTTGATGTTGTATTTGCTGAGAGGAGAAGTGAACAAAAGCGCTGAAAGCCTCTCTCGCTCCTGCTTTCTCTCTCGGTGGTCTGCTGGTTCTTTGCCTCTAGTAATTACAGCGTTGTGGAAAGGGCAGTGACCATGTGTTATTAGGAATGACCATGGCCCAATTTTTTGTTTTTGAAATTTTACCTAAGTCCTAAAAAAACACACACACACACACACACACACACACACACACACACACACACACACACACACACACACACACACACACACACACACACACACACACACACACACACACACACACACACACACACACCAGGGTTTCCGTTGTCCGGTAATTACCGGACATTGGCCGGTAAAAAAATTAAATGTCCGACAAAATTAAATCTCTCCGGTCAAATTGTCCGATTAAAATTGGCTAATAATCCTGTCCCCCTAACACAATCTGAATTTGAGAATAAGCCTAAAACGGATAAAGCAAAAATACACCGATCTTTTGCTATGTTATAAAGGAATAGGCTCTATTGTTTGAAAGTTATGAAACAACATCGCATGCTGCATTTCAAATAAAGCGCACGCCTAAAATAGCTGCAATATAGACCTAAACAACGAACGATTGAGTGAGACGTTTCAAATATGGACAGGCCCAGGCAGACTAGCTTTAAAAGCTTTTTTCAGAGGCCAGACAATAGTGAATCAGGAATTTTATTTTGTGATTTCACCGGAATTAAGAGTCTCCACAACGGCGATAGATTGAAACGTGTGTCCTAGTGAAGATTGCGCAACTCGCGCAGCGCGTCGTCCATGCAACTGATAGCAGCGGACACGAGCGCTCAGCTTGATTTCAAAAACAAAAGATTTTAGCGCTAGATCTATTATTTAATAACAGGCTAAAATAATGATCTGCTAGTTAACTGGAGATGTTTTATTTATATGTATTAGGTAAATCCGTGCCTCAATGTTTCAAAAAAGTGAATGTGTGTGAAACCAGAGTAAAAAACAATTGGCGTTGATTGACGCCAATCGGACGTTCATGTTTTTTTTCCGTCTATTTGAAAGTTAAGCTAATAATAACATGTTGCATTCTATACGGCCCGATTATGTCATTTTTTAAGTTACATAGACTGCCTCCAGTTTTCCTCAACTTGACTAATTAAAATGCGATATATTTGACCGGCATATCATCAAAATGTCCGTAAAACGAAACCTCTGCCGGTCACTCTGACCGGCACCATTTTTTTCTAGCGGAAACTCTGACACACACACATATATATATATTATAAATTTGCTTTTAAAAACTAAGCAAATTTACTTCACAAAGATGGTTGAGACACACAGGTACCAACTCATTTTACTTAACATACACATAAATTGTAAGAATGTGACTAATACTGAATGATGAATATAAGGCTATTAAATAACATTCCCAAACTATTTTGTTTTTATTAATACAATAAAGTTAGTAAGTTGTTATGAGCCACCAGTCATTTAAAAATATACAAGAATCAAGACATCACAAGAATAAAATACATTTGAAAATATATTACAATACCAATCAATTATTTTTATTTTAAAATTATTTTATTTTATTGTTTTTACTATATTTTTTATTAAATAAATGCAGCTTTGGTGAGCCTAAGATACTTTTTTCAAAAACATAACATCTTACAAACCCCAAGCTTTTGAACAGAGTATTTTTTAGAGAATATTTTTTTGTATGACTCTTTATGTCTGTCTTTGTGTTTTTCTCCACAGAAATGCATGAAATTTAACGTGGAGTCACCTATCTGGTTGTCTAAACAACAAATCCTCTGCACACTCAACCAGAGCCTGAAAGATGTGTTAAATTATGGGCTCTTCCAGCCTGCGTACAACGGCAAAGCTGGAAAGTTCCTGGATGAGCAGCGCACACTGAAAGAATACCCACTTCCTGCCATCCCTCCTGTTCCATACCTTGAGGTGAGGGATTTTTCTCTGACCTTATTCATGGAGCAGATCACAGTCTGTCATGGTCATGTTGTAAAATATTTCACTGCACATCCATTTTCTGCTCAGCTCATTCGTTGTTCTCTTTCTACTAGTTTTGGCGCTGCTTTCTTTTACTTTCCTCTCTCATTTCATCCTTAATGGTCTTTTCCTGTGATTGGAAATGTGACACTAGTATTTGATACACAACCTATAGCTGTGTTTTACACTTATGGCTAAGTGTTATGCACAAAAACATACATTCACAGGATTAAGTATCGATTAGGATACAGTGTTTGACAGATGGGTAGATAAAATCTATATTGTTCCCATATCAGTTATCAGGCAGAATTAGAAATTATCAGTTTACAGTAATGTTCCATTTGTTAACATTAGTTAACATGAACTGAAAATGAAAAATACGTGTAAAGCATTTATTGATCTTAGTTAATGTTAATTCCAACATTTACTAAAATACTATTAAAGTCAAAAATATCTGTTATATTATCTAATATAATTTAATGGACCTGACCTAATATGAGCTAACAAGGAACGGATTTATATTTATTTACTCATGTTAACATATATTATTGAATACTGTAGCAAATGATTTGCTCATTATTAGTTAATATTAACTAATGTTACCTAGTTGGCAAAAGATTTCGGTCAGTGTTGGATAGGCCTATGTATGTTCGTATTGATATATAGTCTTATGTAGTTTAAGCCCTACTTAGAGGGTCATACCCCCAAATCCCTTCATAATCCACACCCTGTTCTTGAGGCACACTATGTGCACCAGTAAAATAAAAGCTTGGCTTGCTTACAGTGTGTTCAGCAGATCTCATTTTGGCACCCTGCCTTCTTGAGTATATCTCCATTGTTCCATCCTCTTCTGTCAGCCTGTGTGGTCAGGAATACTCCGATTATCATTTCACCTGATTTATCACTCCAATTTTGACTTTTGTGGGGATACATTTGAGCGAGAGAGCAAACAAGAGTTGGCTTCTGAAAAATGGCCTCTCCATATTTCTGCTGAGAGCCGATAAATGACAGAAAGAAATCATTTCCTTTATGCAGTTAGGCTCTTTCTGAATTTGTTGCTCCACTAAATTTATTACATATGTCTCCTAGGTGCCATAAACCATGACAAGCATGAATTAATGTCTCAACCCGTTTGCCATCAGTTAAAGACACACATCTATATAAGCCTCTAAATATGTTTGACTGTGTTATAGACGTACTGACATAACCTACAAATCCTCTGCAGTCAGGCAGCACAGCACTATGTCCTAACCAGGTGTAATGCAATAGTAACTATAATATCTATCTTTCGTTCTATTGTTTTATCTATCTGTCGTTCTATCTATCCATCCATCCCTCCATCAATCGGTTAAATCTATTTCATTTTGTAAAGTGACTTTGAGTTGTAGCAATGCACTTTATAAAATTCACATATTTTTTCATTGTGATTATACTGTATATAAATATGATTTAAAATAATGTAGAGTTAAGTAAACTTATGTCAAACTAACATCAAGTAAGTTCCAGTCCACACAATTACAGCCAATCAGATAATAGCCTATTTGATTACAGTCGTGCTCAAAAGTTTACATACCCCTTGCAGAATCTGCTGAATGTTAGTTATTTTAACAAAATACGAGGGATCATACAAAATGCATGTTCTTTTTTATTTAGTACGGTCCTGAATAAGATATTTTACATAAAAGATGTTTACATATAGTCCACAAGACAAAAAAAAAAAAGCTGAATTTATAAAAATGACCCTGTTCAAAAGTTTACATACCCTTGATTCTTAATACTGTGTCCTTACCTGGATGATAACCAACTGTTTTTTTTTTGTTTTGTTTTTTGTTTTTTTTGGTGATGGTTGTTCTTAAGTCCCTTGTTTGTCCTGAGCCGTTAAACTGCCCAGTGTTCTTCAGAAAAATCCTTCAGGTCCTGAAAATTCTTCAGTTTTCCATCCTCTTTTGCATATTTGAACCCTTTCCAGCAGTGACTGTAGGATTTTGAGATCCATCTTTTCACACTGAAGACAATTGAGGGACTCAAAACACGACGATTTTACATTTATTTAAAAAGGTTCAAACATTCACTGGTCCTCCAGAAGGAAACACAATGCATTAAGAAAACTTTTAAACAGGATGAAGATCCTAGTTGTTATTATTTTGTTTAAACATAAAGAAAAATGTACTTCCCTTCGGAAGTAACAGAAGTTACATGCTCTTATGTTTCCTGGAAGACAAATTAAATACAATTTACCTTGATCTTCAAATTCAAAACGTTTTCGCCCCCAGGCCACCAAAACGCCTTTGTCGTGTAAATGAACAGCCAAAGCGCATAAAAAGTTTTCAGATTTTAGTTGAAACCAGTGTTGTGTAAATTTTGGATCCGCACCAGGCAACTCCCTGGATCTTAACCCCATAGAGAACCTGTGGTCAATCCTTTGAGGAGGCGAGTGGACAAGCAGAATCCCTTAACCATCAGTCAGGATTTGGCCCAGAAGCTGATATCCAGCATGCCAGAGCGAATGGCGGAGATTATGAAGAACTAGGGTTAACACTGTAAATATTGACTGTGCATATATTGAATATTTTTGCCAATAAAAGCCTTTAAAACGTATGAAATGCTTGTCATTGTTTTCCAGTAAACCACAGAAACATGTGGAAAAAATTATACAAATACTAAAGCAAGCAACAAACTTTGCAAAACACAAAATTTATGTCACTGACAATACTGTTGACCACAGCTGTAGACTCTTTGTCTGGTAAAAAGCAAAACTGTCAACCATGAGTGATATACCATGTGCGTAAACAGAAGGGGAGGCGTTGTGTTTGTGTGTATGTGTGCGTTTCATCATTTCCCAATGCAACCCGCTGCACGTGAGCGGTCCACAATCGTTTATTGTTCTGTCATTGCTCCTGGCTGAGCGCTGGCACACTTCATATAGTTCAGGCACCATCACTACACAGCAGAAGGTCCATCGACACACCAGCGGGTCTATAGATCTGCCACATGCTGGCCTCCCAAACACCCCTTGTGAATAGAGCCCTCGTGGGTTTGCTAGATAGACTCATAGATTGAGGGATGGGGGGTGGGGATATCTGTATGGTCAGATCTTAATGGAGCTGTGGGTGTTCGTGACGCTCTGCCTTGTTTATGGGCCCGTGGATTTGTGTACAGCATTCACTTCTGCAGCTCAAAGTCATGGCTGTTTTGCAGTGATGTTTTGCACTATGGTGTTGTAGTTTGTGCCGTGCTTTGGGATTGATGGCGCTGAGGTGCAGGACAGAAGAATTTTGGGTAGTGCTGAGAATTATAGTGTCGGCTCGCTTGTGCTGCTACTGCTCACAGCCAGAGAGACTCGTAGCGCAGCAGCGGGATCCTGTGGTGAGTTCTGAGCGTATAAGATCTATTCACTATTGTTGTTTGTTAGCTTTTGACATGTTTTCTGTTTGATCATGACATTTTGACTTGGTTGTTCCTGAGGCATTTGTTAATGGCCTTGAGTTTGACAGCAATACATTACTTTGAGTTTCCAGTCTGCCTCTGAGTTTCTTAAACTTCTTAAACTTTTGTTGTCATGGTTGAAATGCTGTTTTTCCCTTTCACCCCATAACTCAAAAGGATTGTTTTCTATTGGTTATCTTGGTATTTAAAGGGATTGTTCACACATTTTATTTTATTTTTTACTTGCCCTCAAATCTGTATGACCTACAGAGTGAAATTTAAGTCATCATTCAGTGATCAACACCCTTTTTTCCAAGACAATGTTGCACATGTTTGCATTGACACGAGGATGAGTAAATGATGACAGACTTTTACATTGTTGGGTGAACTATCCCTTTAAGAGCGAAGTGTGTAATTGTTTCGAAAATACTTTATCCTAAGTTAATGATGCAGAGACAATTGTAAGTACAACATTTGTAAGTTGACTTCATAAAGAATATAAAAGTGGCATAGAGGGACTTTCAACTTTTTACTCTATTTCTTTAGCTGATATGCTTTAGCGACAAACTTTCAGCTCAACCAATGATGTGAGTTTAGGGCTGTGGAAGAAGTCATTATTTTAGTGATTTTTGCTTATTTGGTGCCCCTTGAGGTGTAAAAATGACAGACTTCATATTTCATCTCCAAATTCTGTACATTCCTTTCAACAGTACTGCAGCTAAACTTTTGCAAGTTATTGCTGTTATACTTAAAAGTACATTTCACATGTATAGAATTGAGTAAAATTGACTTAACTAAGTTACACAAGATTAACAAAGATAATAAGTAAACTTAACTTGGCAAGTTACAGTTTGTGGAGTAACTTCTACTTACTCTTTTGAAGCTTACTTTGTAAAATTTACGCAAACAATGTAACACTAGATTAAGTCATGCTTTTAAAGCGTATGGTTTATTTGGAAACATTTAAGTAAAAAAAAACAGTAGATTTCTTGTTACACGTTGTAAGAAAACATATCTACACAATAAAGGAAGTACTCAACTGAACACAGAGACCACAATACAATAACGATAACAATCAGTGGATAGTTTTGAATGGGTATGAATGGGACAATTTGAGTAGAAAAAGTTTACTGAACCTAACAACAAAAGTGATAAAACGGATAAATACATCTAGAAAAAAGTGTTGTTGTTTTTTTACTTTGACACTTTAACATAAACAATTCTAAGTAAAAATAAACTTATAACTTCAAGATTTAAATTCTTCAAGCTTGAATTGTTACTAACTAATAAGCCTATATAATTAACTTGTGTTAATTATTGCCTGAACTAGCTTATTCAATGTAGAAAATACATTTGTTTTGTTTTGTTTTCTTTAGTATTTAGTACTTTACCACAGAATAATTTTCATCAGTGAATGACTTATGTAAGCAGTGAATGACTAATGTAAGCAATAAGGTACAAGAGGCTGTGCTGTATCGTGATCCATGATCGTGATTTGTGAATAAAGGCCCGTTCACACCAAGGATGATAACTATATAGATAACGATAAAGATATAATTCGTTCTCCATATTAAAGAATAGCAGAGTTCACACCACAACTATAATGATAAAGATGTGAGGAATGATATTGTTGAGATCACTTTCAGAATGATTTTTTTCCAGCTGTAAAACACTGACAGCCAATCAGAATCCACTCGAATTTAAAGGGATCGACGACATTGTGAAGTTAATCGCTGAAGTACAGAAAAATCCACCACTGTTTGACAATTTAAACCCCCTTTTCAATGATGCGTTTTAAAAAAATGGATATAAGGAAAACAATCGGCCCTACCCTTGGAATGAATGGTGAGAAGTATTAACGATGAGATCATTATGCAGGCTAGCAAATAGTGTAACAAAATTACCGCAGGTATCCAGCACTAGTTTTGACAACATTGTATTGCTTTCTTTGAAGTTGCAGTGTAAAGGTGTTGTGCTGTATATATACGCGAAGCAGAGTGCCTGCAACCCCTTCAGCCGTGACTTATTCACTATACAGCACTAGCCTTGAGTATATTTTTGCTTTTATAAAACAGTTACCACTAACTATTACAAATATTAAAACTAAAAAAATATTTATCAATGCAACTTTCATGAAGTAACATCACTAAAAGCCTTTCTTCCACTAGAAAAAAAAAAGTCCCTGACCGTGATCAGCAACAGAAGTTACATTATTTTACCATTAGAAGGCAGAAAAGACTGTTTTTATGAGTGAGTCAGTCAATAGAGAAGACTTTTATACTGAAAGGACTGAAACTTGTGAACACGGAAAAGTAAGACCTATGCAACATATGGACGCAACTGACAAATGGATAGCATGTAAGGGAACAGGAAAACCCATTAACTGTTAAAAGGACAAGATATCGCTTTGGACATTCAAACAGATTTTTTATTACGAATATAGGACTGACCTGAAGGAAAGTGATATATCTACTGTAAATGCAGGTACACTCATGTACCCGATCTCTCACAATACTCTGCTCTATAAGCTTCAATGAACAATATCAATGAGAACATATGTTTAAGTTGCTAAGAGTGGTTGCTAGGGGTGTTGTGTAGTGATACATAGAAACGTTGGGTGAAACCGTGTTTTATCCATAGGTTTTATCCTAAATGAAACACAGCTATTGACCAGTCAAAATCATGGACTGGAACTAACCGTTTTATAATGATTGATATTGGGCAATAGTTTTATTCAGAATTTTTAGTAATGGACATTTGGACAAATGGACAAGACTTCTCATGGGAATTTTTTTTTAATTTTCTTTCAGGTATCAAATTAAAAGAGCCTGTATAAATTCTTCTAATTTTTTTATAATATTGTAAGAAAAATATTATTAAATTATTTTATATAATTGTATATAATTATTCTACTGGCTGACCTTCATCAACCCTTTATTTACCTAAAAATTCCATACAAGTGTTCTATATGACTATATCACTGTATATTGAAGTCTTACTATAGCTTTGTGTGAGTAACAGACTAATAATCTTAAAATAATAATAATAATAATTTGCATGAACTTTAACCTTTCTTGACCCTCAGGAAATCTGATTCATTACCTTGAATTTGTTCTTTTTTTTTTTTTTTTTTTACAATAATAAAGACAGAGACATTAAAGTAATTTATGTGTTTTTATATTGTAATTTTCTCACCCGTGCGTGTTTTAAAAGACTCATGTCATGTTCCTCATGTTTGCCTGAATATGCAGTTTGCTGATTCACAGCAGGACTGTGATCCTGAGTGCAGCTGTAATGTAGATGTGCAGATGTTTTAGCAGCTCACAGTTATGATTACAGCAGTTCACACTCAAGCACAGTCTGTCTTCTTCCACTTAACAGTTTCAGCAAACATGGCTATAACTGAACGATGTTAGAGAGAACTAAGATTGTGATATTAACAGAGCTATAAGGCTAATCCATGCTGTGTTTTTTGTTTTGGCAGTTTCGCTACAAGAGGCGAGTGTACACTCAGACCCACCTGGATGAAAAACAGCTGTCGAAACTTCACACTAAGGTAAGAGCTTTAGCCTCTTCCTTTTACCCACAATGCTGGGATAGGCTCCAGCCTTATGACCCTAGCAGTTTGTGTGAATGATGATTGAATGTCATTGTTCAGGCTTAAATTCAAGTGATGTCACATGGTACCTGCTACTTTTCTCAACACTGGACCCAACAGTGATTACTTGATGTGGATTTGAATCATTTCATAGGGAAATTTTTATTTGTTCCTCAGTGATTAAATCATTCTAATTATTTGAATAATTATGCTTTTTAGCTGTACCAGTGTCTGAAATTAGATATCCTATTTGCTGTCTTCACGACATGTCGTAATTGCCGTAAATGAGATGACAACCAGTGACGTTCTATACTTGAAGCGGTTCACGTCCTTGGAATTAGACATTTCTATGGCAACACAATTAACTGCATAATAAATCTGGTGGTACAAGTCAGAGCTCTTTGAAAAGTTCTAATTCCGAATTTTACAAGGGCGTGAACGACTTTTGCAAGTCAGAATCTCATTATTATGGTAATTCTGACATGGTGGTCACACCTACAATTCAGGTATAATAAATTAAGGTGATGTCACATCCCAAACAGTAAGATATTGCCGGCCCAGATCCGGCCCACATCTGGGCCTTGTGGAATCCACGTGTACCATATGTGGGCCGGATCTGGGACAACACTATGTTGCTCCCTGGGATGGCACCTGTTACTTTTCTTAGCGTTGGTGATTACATAATTTTTAGGATTTTTATATCATTTTATGGAGATTGCTTTGGCAAATTTGATTTTGTTTTTCAGGGCGAAATCATTTCTAATTAATAGATTTAAATAAGTATGCTTTTTAGTTGTTCCACTGTTTCAAATTAAACATCTAGAGATGAAAATAACAACCCTATAGATGATTCAGCTTTTTGAGCCGCCTAGCGCCCTCTAGAGGAAGTTTGTCTTGTATAAAATGGTTATTGGCTAGTCACATCTGCCACCCAATGGTTCCTGGAATGCTGAAGTTGTTGAGATGTCATTGAACTGTTTAGACAGATGATGATGATGATGACATTGATGATGGCAGTAACCATGAGTAGCATGAACATGCATGACATGAACGTAACCTCCTCTGCTCTTCACAGATCAACAACACTTCTCATAAACACACACTGTAATGCGCCGCAATTACCAGCCAGTCCAATCAACACCCCTCTCATCATGTTAATGCTGCTGTTTTTGGCCCGTCTGGCCTCAATGAACGAGATCTCTTCTCATCTCTCCAAGAGAGTCAGAGTTATGGCCTAAATCAAAATGAGCCATTAGCGCAATAAATGAAAATCAATGTTGGCTTCGTACCAATTTCGGCATCATCATGTCAGTTTGAATCCTCTATTCCATCCAATTAGACGGGAGCCTTTCTTTAGATGACACCGATAATACCACACGGCTGACGGCGTCACCCTGAGTGACCGTATTACTGCACTGAATTAAATGAAAAAGTCATAATCAATGAATAATCCACACTAGTGCTTATTAAAGGGTTAGTTCACTGAGAAATTTTATTTCTGTCATCATTTGTTCACCGGTATTTCATTCTAATGATTTTCTTTCTTCAGTGGAACACAAGTGGACATTTTTAGCAGAATATTCATGCTGCTCTATTGCATATAAAGTATATGTTGATTTATACTGAGGGCTGTAACTTGCTTAGACATTGAGGGGACATATGCAGTGAACATTCAGATTAGTGCTCGAACAATATGACATTTCCAATCCTTATAATTTTATCCTGAATATTTGTTTACATTGTTGCTGTCAAGCTCCAAAAATTACAAATATGCATAATAAAAGTACCATTAAAAAAACTGAATTTAAGTTGTTATTCACTGATAATCTTTCCCTTAAAGTCCCCCTGTGATGAAAATCAAGCTTTTAATGTTGTTTATATGTAAACGTGGTGTTTTTAATATGCTTTAAAACAAACCTTGTGCAAATTCATACGTCAACACCAGTGCTGAGTATTTGGTGTGTCTGACGTCACAAACTATGAAGCAGGCATATTTCCTGGCACTCTTAAGTGCTGCCTATGCTGATCGCCAATGTAGTTCACGGTTGCTTTTCTCTCATTGTGGTTTTGTTGTTGTGAAATTGGGGGTGCCATTTAGCTGCCGGACTGCGCCATCTCCTGCTCGCACGGGGTCTGGTGAGAGCGTAATCCGCTTATAAAATGACATTGTTTCATTTGTTGTACTGACCTCTCCTGCTGGGTAAACACACATATGATCAAACAGCCACAAATGCACGTGTGTGCACATGATCTCAGATGAAACTCTCGCACATGTGAACTGTCAATTTGCGGCGCAGCCATGTGTGCAGTGGTGTGTGATTAGGTCGAACATTAGCCTAGTTTTCAGTCATTCACTCTGTTTTTACTGAGCCGAGATGAAACATAATGCACTGTATGTGGTTAGTGGAGCCTGGAGGCCAGAGACGGTCATATGACAGACGTTAGAAAGACGTCTTTCTTTAGCAGACAACAGACTCTCAGTGCTGAAGCAGCTGATGCTAATGTGGAACTGAGAAGTTATCATTGCATTACTGCGCTCATAAAGATGCATGCAGCTCGAACCCGACCAACCCCATCACAGTCTCACCTGAGCTGAATTACAGGGCTGGCAGGACACACTGCAAGCCCAGCTGTGTGTTAGCAAGTTCTGCTCTCCAGAGAACGACAGGAGAGGAAGACAACTAGAGCGTGTAGACAACAGCTTCCACGGATTCACACATTTCACATTGTATTTGGATTAAGATTGTAGGCTTTTGTTGTGATATGTTTCAATATGGACACCATTACGAACGATTTGCCATGTCAGATAGACATCAATTGCCAGGTTTTCCATCCAAGGATTTTTTTTTTTTTTGTTGCGGAAAAATGTTTAGCGATCTAGCTGATTGAAGTGCCATTTATCTATAAAATTTATCAAGTGTCAATCCTTTCTGTTTAACTTTAGTGTATAAATTCTATATCAGTACTTCAAATGTTGCAGAAATTAGTTTGGAAACACTTTTTGCCAAGAAATAGGGTTTAACGCAAATAAATGTTGTGTCCCATGAAAGAATTAGCCTAGTTTCAGTGTTTGTGGTGTTGCTCCCTTTAAGCCACTGTTATTATATTCATATTATTAAATTTGATGTACAATTATTTTATTACTGTTGGTATATGTTTAGAATAAGATGCTACCTCCCAATCATAATTCATCTTTATTTTTGTCATTTTTCTAATATTTTTTTTTTCCTGATTACACATCTTAAAGGGATGAGTGGAATGGTTTATCTTACAGGTATGGAGAGATCATGGATGAGACAGATGACTGGAACGAATAACACTGAAGACGCTAGAGATGGAGATGCTGGAGACAATGGAGATGCTGGATTATAGTCGTTAGAGAATCAAGGTTAGCAATAACTGGGTAAGTAGTCCTCTTCGAATGAACGAAATCGGACAGTGAACTGAGGTGTAGAGTTTGTCTTTAAAGTGGTGGTGAGGATGGTGATGATGAGGTGCAGGTGTGTGTGATTAGAAACTAGTGAGGGAGTGCGCTGTAATATGCTGGTGTGAGAGCCTGGCTGATCTGTAACAGTACCATCCACCCACCACCCTCCACGGCCCCCTCCTGCTCACCGATGTCGTGGTGGCCGACCTCTTCCTCAAGGTGCTGAGCGATCTGGATGAGTAGTGTGGAAATCTTCCAATAGAGTGGGTTCGAGAATGTCAGCCATCCTCGAGGATAGATGGAAGGGGGGGTTCCTTTACTTGGCCATGCTCTGTGGGAACAGAAACAGAAGAGTGGTGAGGTTAGAGGAGTTTTTTTTGCAGGGCAGGTGCATCCTGATGTTCCGGGTTGACAGCGAGACCTTCTGACCTGGTTGGAAGGAAGGAGTCTCGGAGCGGCTAAGGTCGGCTGTTATCCTGCGCCTGCGCACTGCCTGTTGAAGCTGATGGTGAGCTGCCTCCCAGACCCTCTCACTCTCTCGGAACCAGTAGTCGACCGCTGGAACATCGGATAGTTCCCCAGACCATGGGAATAAAGGTGGCTGGTGAGCCTAGGAAATGGTTCCAAGAGTTCTGGTGGCCATGGTAGAAGGTTCGTAGGAAGCGTCCAATCTCTTGGATATTCCGCTCGGTCTGCCCGATCGACTGCGGATGATATTCGCATGAGAGACTTATGGTCACACCTAGGAGGGAGAAGAATGCTTTCCAGACCTTGGAGATGAATTGTGGTCCACGGTCCGACATGATGTCTTCAGGAATTCCTCAATATCTAAAGATGTGGTTGAAGAGGTGTTCTGCTGTTTCCATTGCTGTGGGGAGTCCTTTGAGGGGAAGAAGAAAACAGGATTTGGAGAATCGATCAATTATTACCAGGATGCATGTATTACCATCAGAGGCTGGGAGATCTGTCATGAAGTCCACTCCTAGGTGTGACCATGGCCGATTAGGAACGGGCAGCGGCAGAAGCTTGCCAGATGATAGGTGGTGAGGACTCTTGGCCATTGCGCAGTCTGCACATCCTTGGACGAACCTCCTCACAGCCCTGGCCATGTTAGGCCACCAGAAGCGATCTTTTAGCAGAGAGAGGGTGTTATTGGCCCCTGGGTGGTCAGTGCCCCAAGTAAATCAGGGGTGTGCGTCGTGCTCTGGTGACATACTGACATCCGGGGGGACATCCCGACGGAGTACCGTTGGAGGCATTGGAGGAGGTGATGGAATCTTCAGACCATTGGATAGGACTCAAAATTGTTTCACTTAGGAGGATGAATTAAGGCTCTTCGCTGACCTCTTCTGGAGCATACAGACGGGAAAGAGCGTCAGCCTTAACATTCTTAGAGCCTGGCCGATAGGAAATGAAAAAGTTAAATCGGGTAAAGAATAAAGCCCAACGTGCCTGGCGGGGGTTAAGTCTCTTAGCTTCCTTTAGATACTGCAGGTTCTTGTGGTCGGTTATAACACTGAAGGGGTGTTGAGCACCCTCCAACCAATGCCTACATTCTTCCAAGGCCAGCTTGATGGCGAGGAGTTCTCTATTGCCGACATCGTAATTACTCTCCGCCGGGCTGACTTTCTTGGAGTAGAAGGCGCATGGATGGAGTTTGGCTGGGGTCCCCTGCTGCTGAGATAGCACCGCTCCTACCCCGTTGGTGGAGGTATCCACTTCCACAATTAAGGGTTTCTCGGGGTCTGGGTGGATGAGGAGCGGTGCACTGGTGAATTTCTCCTTCAGATGTTGAAAGGCTTTGTTGGCAGATGGTGACCAGGACAGAGACTTGGGCTTGTTTTTGAAGGCTGGTGAGAGGATTGGTGATGGAGAGGTAGCCGTGGGTGAACCGTCGGTAGAAATTGGCGAAGCCAAGAAAACGCTGGAGTTCTTTGATGGTGTATGGTGTGGGCCAGTTCTTGATGGTTTCCACCTTCCCCTCGTCCATCTGGACACCCGTGTCACTGATGTGGTAATCAAGGAACTGCACTGAGGGTTGGTGGAAGGAGCATGTCTCAGCCTTGAAGAATAGGCTGAATTCCCTCAGGCGTTTCAGGACCTCCGCAACGTGGTGGTGATGGTCGGCCATGCTCTGGGAGTAGATGAGGATGTCATTTATCTAGCCAAGGACAATTCGATGGAGATACTACCGGGGCATCTCATGCATGAAGTCCTGGAATACGGATGGGGGCGTTTACCAGACCATACGGGATGACGAGATACTCATAGTGTCCAGTAGGGGTCACAAAGGCGGTCTTCCACTCGGGAAAGATTGTACAATTCAAAGTTGTACATGCTGCGGAGGTCCAACTTGGTCAACACCTTGGCTCCACGGAGGTGTTCTAGTGCAACTGACGAGGGGAAGAGGATAGCGGAATTTGATGGTTATCTTGTTCATGGAGCGGTAATCGATACAAGGCCGCAAGCCTCTGTCCGTCCTGGCCACGAAGAAGAAACTCGAGGCAGCAGGGGACGTTTAAGGATGGATATAACCTTGTTGGAGGGCCTCTTCTACATTCTCCTCCATGGCCTTCTGTTTGAGGAATGATAAGGGAGACATTTTCCCAATGGGCACTGGTTCACTTTGCATCAGGTCGATGGCGCAGTCCCATGGCCGATGTGGAAGCAGCAGAGAGGGCTTTTCTTATGTATTACGGATGTCACTTTACGTTCGAAAATCGATTGCACCATCGATCGGACCAACCAACACAAGTTTCGAAAACGAAAATAGGGAATCCATTTTGATGGCCTTCTCTCGGAGCGTGTCAACCTCGTCACGATACGCCCGCAGCGATATGCGTCACACAGCAAAGTCTGCAGCCTCTGACAAACACACAGCACCAAATTGTACTTCTGCATATTGTGTGTCTTTTTACAACAAAAATGTGAATTCTGCCGGTATTCAGACAGTCTCATGCATACAGATTTGGGCTACGGGCTACAATATCCTACATAGATGAATTTTTTTGACATTTCTAATCGTAAAGAAAGCCATGTTGAAGCCTGCAGTAATGTTTTTCATTGATGTTATGGCAGTCCACTCTGCTTATTGTTTTTCAAGAATGTTGCACTCCTGTTTGTCATTGTGCACGAAACTTCACGCCAATAAATCATCAGAAATATTGCTGACTTGTGCACGTCTCAAGCGCCCTCTTTAGGTTTGTCCTAATGCCTGTTAGTTGTCCGTGGATTTGCCTATATTTGGTGTTGAAAATGGAAACGTCTTTTTCAATCGATTCAATGAACACTTATGTCTCAAAAATCTAATTTTTTCACAAAAGTGACAGCCCTATTATGTATGGAAACTCAATTCTGCTAAACTGCTTCTTTCTGTTTCACTGACATTCACCCCATTCCTCTCAGACAGTCTGTATGTAGTGTGTGTGTATGTGAAAGAGATACAGAAGACTCTGATCCACACTGAGCTAGTACAGGTTTGGAGCTGCTTGTTTGAGAAACGTGTTCTGGCTACAAACTTGTGTCAGTGAACAGGGCCAGTTTATATCTGTCTATGTGTGTGTGCGCGCTTGCACTACACTCTTTTTTAAGTTAATAGTAAATGTGGCATGTTTGACCTCTGCCTCATCTTTCTGCGATTCAACCTCTCAGTCTCTCTCTATACATCAATCCCTCATTCCTGATCTCCAGTCATATTCCCTTTGGCATCCATCTTTCTCCCCTCCTGTCACACCTGAGGAAGCTCATTATTGACAGTCAACTTCCAGTGCAGAACACCCCTCTTGACTCCCTTAATCAGACAGACAGACCGACAGACAGACAGGGCCAGTTTATATCTGTCTATGTGTGTGTGCGCGCTTGCACTACACTCTTTTTCAAGTTAATAGTAAATTTGGCATGTTTGACCTCTGCCTCACCTTTCTGCGATTCAACCTCTCAATCTCTCTCTATACATCAATCCCTCATTCCTGATCTCTAGTCATATTCCCTTTGGCATCCATCTTTCTCCCCTCCTGCCACACCTGAGGAAGATCATTACTGACAGTCAACCTCCAGTGCATAACACCCCTCTTGACTCCCTTAATCAGACAGACAGACAGACAGAAAGACAGAGAGAGAGAGAGAATAAAGCAGTTAAATAAATTTAGCCAAAGTGTGAGAATTTTGTGTATATTGTGTGTGTCCTCTTAGTCCAACCGAAGACCATGTGTGTTTCTACTTGTGTGTGTGTGTGGCATATAAATCAGCTTAGTTTTCTGAACCAGTGGTTCTCAACTGGTGGATTGTGGGGTCTGCAAACTGAAGAGAGAATCTAATGCAAAATGCATATAATTACCCGCTAGTGTTAAACTAACCATGTCATTGCGCATTGTTAAGATAGCAAAATAAATAGTCCTATCACCTTCTAAATGGAAGGAGAAAACACAGGCGGATCTTGGTTTTCCAATTCATGTTTTCCATAGGGATTTAAAAAAAGTCTTCATTATAGACTTCAATAAACAATGATCTAAACTAACCAGCTACGAGGTGAATCACAACGTTTTGTGTGACCACAAAATCCTAGTGATGTTTAGATACCAAAAATGTCATATCATATCATTTGTCATAGTGTTGCACAAAATGTTTGCATATTGTTGGGCCTATTCAGTTTTTAGAAGTGTTAGTACAATATAGTGTTTGTTTTTAAGGGCATTTTGTTTGCTTTAGTATGATACCTTGTTGAAAACCAGTTTAGAATCACTGTGCTCTGTTTGAGTTATAATTATTAACATTGGATGCCTGTCAATTCATGTACTGATTCAAGTGGTATTTCTCTAAAATGTAAATGTTTGATGGTTGGATGCAGTTTTTGACTCTCCTTATTGATTTAATTTTCATGTCAGAAGGGATGCCAGCAGTGTATGAACCACCAAATTGTATGTTTTGTCAGTGATGTTTAAATTCACAATAAAGGTGCACCAGGCAGTCAGAAGATTTGCACACAATGAGAAACTTAGCTTTCATTACAGGATTCGACAGAATAGATGAGGTTGTGAAACGACAGAAATTTCTATCTAGGCAGGATTAGATTTCTCAGAGGATGCCTGAGTTAACCGCAAGAAGAAGGTAATTTGTTGTTTACACAGACGTGTTCGATTCACACAGAATTGAAATGACAAGATACGTCTGTGAAACACAAAGTAAAGAACTTGAGGAAACTAGACTTGTTTTAAGTTATAGTTTGTTTCAGTAGTGTCCCTTGCACACTTGTCTGTTCATAAATATAATAGAAGACTTGAAGCATATTATACAATGTTTGATTGAAATTACAGACGAATTAAAACCACTGAGAGAGAACAAAACCTCTCTTCCTCTTCTATAACACACCTTTAATGCAGTCTGTGTAATAAGCAGACTGCAGCAAATGCCTGACCCTGTATGAGCATTATATTAGTACAAATTGTTACCACTGCAGTGTTCTGGACTAGTGCGTCTGGCATGCTTCTTTATTTGAATGGCAAATATCTATTAGGGATCTTTCTTTCTTTCTTTCTTTCTTTCTTTCTTTCTTTTACTTTTTTCTTTCTTTCTTTCTTTGCTGCCATACACATTATATTACTAAATAATGTAGGCCTAGTTATATTACATATTTCACTGCAGCAGTGTTTCTCAACCAGAGGGTCATGATTGATTCAAATGATTCAAATCAACATTAATACTGTTCATATTAATGATTATAAATATTATTATTTATATCATGTCTGTGTTTGTTTGAAATGATATATTATCAATTGACAATTCTGTCGGTAGACCATACAAATTACTTGATGGGAAGGAAACCCATTTTGGTATTAGACCAATAATCTCGAAATGGCCAACTATCATACAATTTGAGCTCCTATCATACAATTTGAGCAACTAGAATGTGTTTGCGAAAGTGCAGTTTGGTCATTTGGTCATATTCAGTCATGATATTCGGTCATGAGCCATTGAGTATTTCAGACAGGCTGGTTTAGATGTGCTTTTGAAAATCCATTTTCAAACCGAATGTCTATTTCTGCACCCAAAAAAAACCCACCACCAAATCAAAACTGACAATTCTTATTTTTTATGGAATATTTCAGTATTTATTTTAAATTATTTATTTGTGCACATTATTATATTTTATAATGTTTAATTGAAATAACTTCCTCTCTCTTATGCAATGACATTACTTCTCCTCTCATCTCATCTCCTCTCCTCTCCTCCCCTCCTCTCCCCTCACCTCCCCTCCTCTCCTCTCCCCTTTCCCATCCCATCCATTCCCTTCTCAGCCTGACCCAGACCCCCGACTTGCATATATGTCATATATGTCACAATAGGGAAGAATAGACTATCGCAACTTCTGTTTCATGCCAACTTTAAAATGCATCTTGCACATTCATATCTATTAGTGCACCATCAGGGCTTTCTGTAGCATGTAGACATTCTGGCCAATATATTGGTCTATCAGTACTGTTTCCAAGCAGTCTTAATACACAATAATTTAATCAACCAACCACAAGTCCCTCCTCAAACATCAGAGAGAGAGAGAAAAGCATACCACTCTGGTTTGGCTCCAACCAATCACATCAAGCAGGAGGTGGAGCTTAATGTAGTTGCAATCGTATCTGTTCTGGTCAATGAGCATGCTGCAGTCAGCTGCATAGTGTGTGTAGCCTATGTGTGTGTTGTCAGAATGGGGAGCTTTTTCATCACTGCTGTCTATGGGACACACTGTCAGCGTGAACGAATGAGTGTGAATGAGTAAGTGTGAGCTTTTTCCTTACTGGCTCAACCCCAAATCGTCTCCCCCTCCCTTCCTCAAAACTACCGCCACATATCCCCTTCTTCCTCCTTTTCTCCTCCCTCTCTCCCTCCCCGTCTCTGCATCCAGCAAAATCACCCCTTCATCACACACCGGACGATAGCGTGTGTGCGCACATGTGAGAGAGAGTGTGAGCGGGCAGGACTCCGGCAAGACGTGAGTGTGTGGAGAGAGAGAGAGAGAGAGAGAGAGAGGACGAGGAGGAGAAGAGGTGAGAGGGCATGTGGCGGATGAGTGTGTGATGAGAGGAGATGGGGGGAGCGCTTGGACGGAGAGACGGCAGAGAGTGGAGGAACAGGAAGCTGCGCAAAGACGCCAAGAAGTCCAAAATCAACAGTAAGGTATCCCGTTCTCTCTCTGACACTTCTCTATGTGTCTGTCACTCCTCGTCTGTCTAGTGCAAGAGCGTGTGTGTGTGTTTGTTGCAGTGCATTCCATCAGATTGTGTATGTGGCTTTATAGCAGAGTAACTTCCCTTTGAATGTGTGAGACAGTTTGTTACAGGGACAGACAAACAGAACTGCCCACAGGCTCAACAGTAAGATTTTTGTTTAATGCTGTCATTGTTTATTTAACGTTAAGATGTAAAAAAAAAAAAAAAAAAAACCTGTGCTGTAACTTGAGATGGGACTAAATTCATACACACAGTGTGAAATATAACTGCTGGTTCATCATTTTAAACCTATTTGAACTCATCCTTGCAATTTTGAAATTTTAATCTGTGCTAGTCTATGAGATAATGTTAACAAATCCAATTCAGTTATAATATACGACTTTATTTAAATATATTTACTGCTCCAACATTGGTACCAATTTGCCATTTCTCACCAGATTTGTTCAACAGATCTAAACTTTTGGTTTAAATTAGGAATACACAATATATCTGTACCAAATTACTTTTTGGCTGATATAAATTTTTGGTGTCAGTCGATTTTTTTAAAATATATATATAAATGTAATCTTTAGCAAATATCATTTTGTACATTTATAATGTAGTGAAACCAAAAGCATTTAAGATTTATTTTAGTTTTTAGTATTTTATTTTTTAAAATGATTTTTTAGTTAAATAAGTATATTTCAATATTAAATAATTAGTAGGGATGCACCGATGTATCTGCAAATAATTGTTATCAGTCAATAAAAGCAATTTTTAAAAAACTGCCGATGAACAGGGACGATTATATCCTGTGGGGGTCGTAAAAATGTGTCATACTGCAACTCATACTGTGTGTGAAGAAAATCTATCTTGTGTTGAATTCAGGGCTGTCGAAGTTAACACATCAATAACAAATAAAAAGATTAAAAAGATAGTGGTGTTAAAGCAGGCTGTATTTGACCCTATCACCCGTAGTTCAAACCAGGGTTGTCAAATCTGCGTTTTTTCCTTATATCAAAGATTATTTGTGGCGCGCCTACCATCCAATAATCGCAAAGAGCTTCATGTTTGTTACTTCTAATAAGAAACAAATTCTCAGCTTTCAAATTCTGTCCATTTTATCATTCCTTATTCATTATTCAAAAAAAAATTGTTTGATGTGACAAATCACTGTAGCGCCTCAGTTCAAGTGCCAAGTCGTTTCTTCCACTGTAATAGTCATAGCACGAAAAAAACATGCATGAACATTGAAAGGTATACTGAAAGATACAGTACCCCTTATGACCAGAATTAACTGTAAATTATTTATTGATGATAGTGCATCCCTAGTACGAAAACATTTGGTTCAGATACAATCACAAATCCAAATGTTTGCATGATATAAAAACCTTGGTGTATATTATCAATGAACACAATATAGGACAATTTATCTCAACAAGCCTTAAATTCACAAAGGCTGCTTCCTTACTGTTGAGCCTTGGGCTGATGGGAGACAAAGACCATCCATGTCTCTCTTCTGATGAAGCTCCAACAGTCCTCACACACAGTCTCACACTCGAGCTTCACTGCTGTTTTGACATTCTACGCTACACCGATCACATGCTGATAAAAGAGTGTGAGTGTTTAAGGTGTGAACAAGAACAATTCAAGCATTGATGTTTATCACATCAAGTATTTTCAGTGTATTCCCCCATTCTCTGCTGTTTTCACTCTTTCTTGCTCCTCCTTTGAATGCCTTGGCCGATATGTGGGGTACCTGTGCGTGGATTTGACAGCATGCTGATCCGTGGTCTTGACGGAGATGACACTGGCTGTGATGCGTAATCTTTTGATCCTGTGAAGTGACTGATGGGAGATTTAACGAGGGCTCTGAGTGGCAGCCGTTTGCTCGACGGCACGATCAGAATGTGGAGGTGTAGAAGTTTGGGAAAACAATACTCCAATATTTTGCATTTTAAGGATTTGTTAGAGCACATGAGGTGGATGTGGCCTTCTTCCCTTTATACAATAGATTCCATACAGTACTAATAGCTTTACTACTCATATTTGGGTGATTGGATCACAGTGTTGACTACATTAAAAGAGGATGTACTGTAATTAATTGATTGGTTCTCATTTGGAAAGCATTTCATATACACTGTATGTGTATATGTGTGTATATATATATATATATATATATATATATATATATATACAGGTCCTTCTCAAAAAATTAGCATATTGTGATAAAGTTCATTATTTTCCATAATGTAATGATAAAAAAATAAACTTTCATATATTTTAGATTCATTGCACACCAACTGAAATATTTCAGGTCTTTTATTGTTTTAATACTGATGATTTTGGCATACAGCTCATGAAAACCCAAAATTCCTATCTCAAAAAATTAGCATATCATGAAAAGGTTCTCTAAACGAGCTATTAACCTAATCATCTGAATCAACTAATTAACTCTAAATACCTGTAAAAGATTCCTGAGGCTTTTAAAAACTCCCAGCCTGTTTCATTACTCAAAACCGCAATCATGGGTAAGACTGCCGACCTGACTGCTGTCCAAAAGGCCATCACTGACACCCTCAAGCAGGAGGGTAAGACACAGAAAGAATTTTCTGAACAAATAGGCTGTTCCCAGAGTGCTGTATCAAGGCACCTCAGTGGGAAGTCTGTGGGAAGGAAAAAGTGTGGCAAAAAACGCTGCACAACGAGAAGAGGTAACCGGACCCTGAGGAAGATTGTGGAGAAGGACCAATTCCAGACCTTGGGGGACCTGCGGAAGCAGTGGACTGAGTCTGCAGTAGAAACATCCAGAGCCACCGTGCACAGGTGTGTGCAGGAAATGGGCTACAGGTGCCGCATTCCCCAGGTCAAGCCACTTTTGAACCAGAAACAGCGGCAGAAGCGCCTGACCTGGGCTACAGAGAAGCAGCACTGGACTGTTGCTCAGTGGTCCAAAGTACTTTTTTTGGATGAAAGTAAATTTTGCATGTCATTCGGAAATCAAGGTGCCAGAGTCTGGAGGAAGACTGGGGAGAAGAAAATGCCAAAATGCCTGAAGTCCAGTGTCAAGTGGTTTACTGACCATGGTATTACTGTGCTCAATTAGCCTGCCAACTCTCCTGACCTGAACCCCATAGAGAATCTGTGGGATATTGTGAAGACAAAGTTGAGAGACGCAAGACCCAACACTCTGGATGAGCTTAAGGCCGCTATCGAAGCATCCTGGGCCTCCATAACACCTCAGCAGTGCCACAGGCTGATTGCCTCCATACCACGCCGCATTGAAGCAGTCATTTCTGCAAAAGGATTCCCGACGAAGTATTGAGTGCATAACTGAACATAATTATTTGAAGGTTGACTTTTTTTGTATTAAAATCACTTTTTTTATTGGTCGGATGAAATATGCTAATTTTTTCAGATAGGAATTTTGGGTTTTCATGAGCTGTATGTCAAAATCATCAGTATTAAAATAATAAAAGACCTGAAATATTTCAGTTGGTGTGCAATGAATCTAAAATATATGAAAGTTCAATTTTTATCATTACATTGATAAAATAATGTACTTAAAAATACATAAAATAATGAACTTTATCACAATATGCTATTTTTTTAGAAGGACCTGTATATATATATATATATATATATATATATATATATATATATATATATATATATATATATATATACTATGCAAAAGTATTCAAAATATTTTTTTATGGTTTTGAAAAAAGTCCCGCATGCTCACAAAGGCATTATTTATTTGTTAAAAAAAAAAACAGTAAAACAAAAAACTTTTCTATTTTCTGTTTAAATTATATGTTATTCTAGTGGTGGCAAAGCTAAATTTTCAGCATCATTCAGTGTCACAAGATCCTTCCTAAATTATTCTAATACTGATCTGATTTTCTGCTTAAAAAAAACGTTTCTTTTTATTATCAACTTTGAAAACAATTTGTGTGGAAACTATACATAATTATTGAATATATGACTATAACATTTTTTTTTCAGGATTCCTTGGTGAATAAAAAGTTTAGAATAACAGCATTTATTTGAAATATAAATATTTTGTAGCATTATAAAGGTTTTTACTCTTTCTGTTGTTGATCAATTTAATGCATCCTTGCTAAATTTAAGTACTAAATTATTAAATCGTAATATAAAAAAGTAATACAATTTTTTAAATCGTAATGTAACTTTTGATATGATGGCAGTTTAAGTTTAAAGATTTAAATAACTAAAATCATGGACAACTAACAAGCAAGAATTTGGCTTTGCAAGCTCTAGGGTGTTTAATACGAGAAGCGGTTGATTTTAGCAAAAGTCTCATTTTGTGCTCATTTTAATCTCGTTGCTGTCATAGAAAAACAACAGATCTCCCTTTTTTTAATACACCACTTTTTCCAAGCTGTAGAGTAATATGTTTCTATATACATACATGAATGTGTTAACAAGCACAGCATATCTACTCCACACGAGAGCATGAGTTAAAACTAACAGAGCATGAGTTTGCTCCATATCTGCCAGCTATGACCTCATCCACTGATGTTCTATGATGTTCCTCTGTGGTGCACCATAGTTTGTCTGATTAGTTTTGATCATTGACTAAACTTGTTTTGAGTTTTTGATCATTTTCCTTGTACCTTGATTGTTATGGCTGTGCAATCATGTTCTGGTTAATACTGAAAGGTTGCTGGTTGGGGCCAGAGTTGAGCCCTTGAGTAAGACTTAAACTCAGATTACTCCAGGAGAACTGACCCTGTTATACGCCAGCTTTAATGAAATCATCTGCTAAAGGGCTACTTATTTATTTATAAGGGAGGTTTTTGAAATGAATGTCAGGTCTTCAAGAGAGGGTACATATTAATGTTAGAGGTTCATGGTGAATATTCTGATGATTATTTTGGAATGCATTTTCAGTACCATGCATGTGAGATTGGAAAGAGAGCATAAAGCTGTGAGACAGCGTTCCAATAGCGTACGGAACTGTCCCGGGACTCTTTTATCGGCCCTGCCCTGAGGCTGACCATTACACGACCTAATTAACCAGAGCGAGATCCAGTGCAGCCACAGAGTACTTACACATCAGCTGCTCATCACACACACACGCGGCTTTATTTCGTCAGGAGTAGTTTAGGATCACTCGTACACTCTTGCACACTGATATATGCACAACAGTTAGTATATAAAGCAGCCATTCATCTTTATACAACCTCAAAGCAAATTGAGAGACATCCAGGATACATCACACAGTGTTCATGGGAAAATACTTAATATATTAAATAACAAATTACAGATAAATAATTGCAGTGCTAAACATTCGGTGCACATAATAGCAGGTTCAATTGCTGCTGTTTGGCAATTGTTTAAGACAGGAGGCACCATCCATCCATCCACATTATGTTCATTACAATATTATGCTGAGAGTCATTTTCATAATTGCTTTTTCTTAGATCACCAAAGTCTTCAGAATGATGATTCTGTAACAGTCCAGTGTCCTCAGACTGCTCATATGTCGCTCCATTTTTTGAAAAAAATTAATCACTTTTGATGGACCATCCAAATGTAATATATTCACATAGCTGGAATCATTATCTAATGTTAATATGATATCAAAACATCAGGCAGGGTTTATATGATAGTCCTTGATGCATTCTTAAAGAGAGTGCATACTGCTGCCTAAAATCAAAATACCATAACATACAGCATATTTCCCTCCCCTTATGGCTGCTTGTATATCTTCAGCCACAAATATATCATATCATACGTCTTTGTCTCTCTTTTAGATTGCAAGAATTGATGTGTAAGACTCACTACTGTAAATTAAGGTCATGTAGGCTGTGTTGAGAGTAACTGGGGGAGATAGCAGTTATTTCTGCATTAGCCACTTGCTTGTTCACCATGTTGTTTTGGCCTGTGTTTCACATGATCATCGATGATTATCATAGGCCGTCAAAAGACTTTGAATACAGTGTACATACGGTCTAGTGTATGGTCTTTTTTGAAGTCAGAAAGCTTCAGCCCCTGTTGTATGAATAACGGTGGAAATAGAGGTTGAGGGTGAGTAAATGATGATGGATTTTTCAGGTGAACTATCCCTTTAAACATCAGCCATGTATTTGCTTATTGAATTGACTCAAAGCAGTACATAAGAGCACCATCTTTCTTTCTCAGTGCACCAGTCAGAGGTTAATGGGCCAGTTGTTCATCCATAAACTGCACCTATGAGAGCTTGAACTACTCTTCTTCTCACCTGTGGACAGAGAGACAGATTATATGGAGTCTGAGAGAGACATTGTGAGTTTGTCACCATTTTCTGTTACCAAGAGGACTCGCTCCTGAAGTTCCATTAAGACAAATGGATCTCTCAAGGAGCCGTCTGTCAGGCGTGAAGTGAGACGCTCTGCTGGAAAGCGGAGCAATAACTCAACACAAACTCACTGTGGGATGGAGAACTAACAACTCACCACCGGCCTGCCAATCTCTCGGTCAGTATAACGGACATCACATATGCCATTTACATGTCACATTAACACTAGTGTGCCGCCGGTCGGTTTCTTTATGCGTGCCATTAGTCCAAATGACAAGCATTATGAGCAGTGCTAAATGCATCATGGGAAGACACTACCAGATGTGTTAGCAGATTTGGGGCAGATTGTTATGGAATGTGCCGGCAGTGATGGGGGCTTTATGAGTTTTGATGGGAATGTTATGTTAATGCTGAATATTTTACAAATAGTAGTGGGTTACAGTATGTTATAGACAATGCTATAATGTGCTGTTTCTCCATTTTTGGATATATTATGGGATTTGGGGTATTATGGGCTGTTTTAAGAGTGTTCACATTCATTTAGCAGACACTTATATCCAAACTACATATTCCTAGTGTATTTTTTGAGTATTGTGGTGAATAATATTATCAGGTGTATTATGGGTACTGATTTTAATGGATGACAATGTTAACCCCTTTTTTTATGTTACACAATGATGGTACATATCACATCTCTATCATAAGTAATATGAGTTTATTATAGGAAATGTGTAGAATATTGTGGATAGTGGTCTATATATATATGTATATATATATATGTATATGTATATATCGATGTAAATTATGGAAAGCAAATGGGGGGGGGGTTCTGTTGGATAGATTATGTGACATGGGTCATTATAGATTTATGAGTATGAATACTGTGGGAAGTCATTTATTAGATAGATATATTATCTTGATAACATATCCATATGTATGCATAATGAATATTATTGGGTTCCTTTATGTTTCGTTATGATTAATGATAGATAGCCTATAATATTGGGAAAGTATAATTTATTTACAGTAGCAAATATAAGGA
The DNA here is from genome assembly GCA_030578275.1 of Meda fulgida. NCBI lineage: Eukaryota > Metazoa > Chordata > Actinopteri > Cypriniformes > Leuciscidae > Meda > Meda fulgida. The sequence continues at coordinate 24,333,378 of CM060633.1, read as the reverse complement.
ACTGGGGGTTGTGTTGGATAAATAATAGGCACATTTTGGGAATATTATGGATAGTGTTTGATATAAATAAAGGAATATCATGGGAGTTTTGAGTATGGAAAGATTTTATATATTAATATCTTTGTCCATATTATCGAAGTGTGTTCTGAATTTTGTGATTAGAAGCTTTTTTCACGTCCATAATTAAAATATTTGTATTTATGGAGTGCTCTAATATGTTATGGATAGTGTTGGATGTAAATTGGGCAAGATGAAATACTATATATTATAGGAGTTTGTAATTTTATGGACAATGTTGGGTACACTACTGTTTTAATGCATGTAAAGTCAATCATGCTCACCAAGGCTACGCTTATTTGATAAAAACATATACAATAAAATAGTAATTTTCAATTTAAATAGTTTTCTATTCAAATATATTTCTGTTTCTTTAATCTATGAATATAAAGTTCAGAAGAACATGATTTGAGCAATTTAATGCATCCTTGCTGAATAACTAATTTCTTTAAAAACTTACTGACCCCTAATTTGAACAGTAGTGTATGTATTGGGCATGGTGAAATATATAATGTGAAACAGGAAATATGATGGACAGTGTTCACTATATATAGACTGTAGAGTGAAGTACAGTCTATATTATGGGAGGTGTAAGGAATGTTATGGACTGTGTTGGGTATTGGGTAAGATGATGTTTTTTTGAGAAGGGTAGGGAGTTTTATGGGATGTTTTGGATATATTTTGAGCAAAGGTGGATGTATTGTGGGAGTGTGTGGTGTATTTTGGGCTGTGCCATGCTCTGCTGGTCGGGGCTGTCGGAGGCACATGGATGGCAATGCTGACTCAAGCTTTTCACTTTCTGTTGGTCTGTCCGTGATCTGATGATGGAAGGCATTCCTCACATTCCTTTACACACACACGCACACACACACACACACACAAACAATATTCGTGTGTTTGTGTATACTGAATGCTCATGTCAGCAGTATGTGGACTGACTGCGCTCAGCTTTATGACTGCGGTGAATAGCTTCATATTCATGATATATCACATCAATGCCACGACTGAGAGTTTAAACAGACCCTGTTTACACAGTCCTTGTTTCATTGCTGTAACGCCATAAACCTGTGGATTCCCAGTCATCACACACCTGTTTATCCCTTTACCTTTAACTCAGGCAATTTAACAAACACAAGAGCCAGTGTTTTGAGCCATACATAACTGTGAATTGGCAAGTCATTGGTTGGGTTTTGACCTCCCATGTTGCTTTTTTTTAAATTACATGCTCAAGTCACCTTTATAGGCTAGCTCTTTATACAATACAGATTGTTTCAAAACAGCTTTACAGTGATTAACATGAAAATAACAGAATCGATGCAAACAGAATTCAATTCTGCTGTAAAGCAGCTCTAAAAAGACAATAGTCATTATTTAGATCAAGTCAGTTCAGTGTTGATTCAGTTCAGATCAATAACTGAGTAAAGTTCAATTATAAAATTAGTTCAATTCAGCTATAAGCAGCTCTGCAGAAGACAATAGTGTCATTATTCAGCTTGAATCAGTTCAGTGTTGATTCAATTTAGTTCAATAACAGTGTCGATGTTGCAAAATTCATCAATTATGAAACAAGGTCGAATCAACTATAAAGCAGCTCTGCAGAAAACCATGTCATCATCATCCAGCTCAAATCAGTTCAAATTTTGTTCTCATTCGATATAGTGTCAGTACAGTCAAATCAATAATATCACTGAATATTAAGTGCCATGCTCAGTAAATAATATTACTGAATATTAAGTGCACCATGCACCAAGTTCTCCATGACCAGTTGTGAATAAAAAGCACAGGTTGTATTATGGGTAATATAGTCATAATATAGTACACAACTTTGAATTATGGTAGTAGTTTGAGCATTCTTGTTGCTCAAACAGAAAAGCAGGCTGCTAGCAAGGTCAATTTCATGGGGTTGATTCCCAGAGAATGCATGAACTGATCAAATGTTTGCAATATATATGTATACAGTGTGTATATACAAAATACAAAATCTACAAAATGCATAAATGTGAATGTAAACAGGTGGCATAAATTGTACACATTGTAAAGGTTTTTATGTGGCATCACTGTGAAATGGAAACACACCCTCTTTTGGAAAATGTATCTATAAAAGGATATGTAAAAACTATTTTTCAAAGTTGTAAATAAAACAAGATTACTGGAGTATGTTTTACAAGAAAAATACTACTTCAGTCTTTCTACTTTTGAATTTCAAACTTTTGAATTTTCTACTTTTGAATTTTTCAAACCCATTGAATTTCACAATTCAATGTGTATAATGTGTTGACTTGGACAATTCTTTGTAAGTATATGTTTACTAGTAATTTCTGAGTGTTTCTTAGTAAATCCTACACCATTTTATTTTAGTTACACGTTGAGTAACAGGTGTGTGTGTGTGCGAGGGGCCGGCTTGGTCATCCTGAGCGTGTGTCTCTCAGTGGTCAGTTAGTTGGTCAGCAGCAGTATGCTGTGTGCTGTGGCAGAGCGCTGGGGATGTCTAACAATATGCTGAGAGTAGAAAAAGCTAAAACCACCCGCTATCCAGCCATTGAGGTCAGAATGCCACTTCAAATCATTCTTTCTTAGTTTTTTCTTGTAGTTGAACCTGTATACGCACCTGTCCCTCACCAAGAGGGACATGAAAACACAGCTGATATTGTCATAGAGGTTTCAATGGCATTAGTTGAATCAGCAGTAGTAAGTTTATTGTGTGAGTTTTAGCTACATGTGTTTAAGTGTGTCTGCTTCAGAAGTCATGCAGTCTCACAGTATCTGTTGTTTCGGCTCAGGCTGCTGTTCTGGAGTTCTTAAAGGGGTAGGTCACCCAAAAATCTGTCGTTTACTCATTCTCATATTTTTTTTTTCAAATCTGTGTGAAAGATAAATACTCATTCCGTAAATACTTTTCCATTGTTTTTGTATGTAAACGCACTAGATGGACGTGTTTGTCCATTACGCCCACCTCTCGTTTCTTTTGGAGCAGCTATAAAAACGTGGTGCTCAAGTTCAACTTTTAAAAACCCATAGTCCTTGCGTCATTAAACAAAAATCTCCTTTTGTGTTCCACATGAGAAGGAAAGTCATACAGGTTTGGAACGACAGGAGTGTATGAGTCAGTGATGTCAGAATTATTTATTTTTTATTATCAGTTTTAATATAATATTATATTACGTCAATATACACTATTGTGCTTGTATAATTTTAGAGAGATTATCCTCTAATGAGTCAAGATTCTAATCTGGCGTTGTATACTATGATTACTGTTTGCTCTGTGATGAATTGTTTAAGTTCTTCATTTGTAAATCGCTTTGGATAAGAGTGTATGCTAAATGAAGAAATGTAAATGCAAACGTATAGTGTTATCACACTTTTTGATATCAAGAAGTAAAATTCCAAGTTGTTTCAGTTCTTTTCTTTTTTATATGAACTCTTTCCTCCACTAACTAAAATGTTTATCTCTGAGGCTGTGTAGAGTAACTCAGCTTCAGTGTGTTTGTGTGTCCGCACGTGGCAGTATGCGGCTTCACATGACCAACAGAGACAGACAAAGAGAAAACAGCTCATGACAATGGCTTCAGTGACAGCAGCAAACATACAGGTCATGTGTAGTATGTAGGATTTGAGTGGGCCTGCTTTACTCCTACTCTCTGTGTATGCGCATGTATGGAATTGTTTTTATTGTTAACAAAACATATTTGGTTAAAATGGCATCTTTGACCATACTGTATTTTTGCAACAAAAATATAAATTGTTGAGTTGGGAAAACTTTACGTTTTCAAATGACTGTTTAGCTTATAAAATTCTTAATGGCCTGGCCCCACCACCTCTTAGTGAGTTTCTGAGTTTAAGATCGGATAACAGTTGTCTCACTAGTGGTACACTTAGAAGGGACTGTTATTAATTTCAGGAAAACTGCTTTTAGTCAGCCTGCCTTCTCTATTAAAGCCTCAACAGAATAGAATGACATCCCAACGTCAGTTAGAGAATTAAATAGTTATAATGGATTTCGTTCTTCTTTTAAAACTTGGCTTTTTAGCATGCAAATATGTCAACATTGTTTTTTTGTTTGTTTTTTTCTGTGGTTTTGGAAATTGTAGGGTTTGTTGATTTTTTTATGTTTTGATTAAATTGTTGTATTTACATTTTATTTTTAGGTTGACTATTGTACTTCTGGCCTAGGACTGCAGATGAAAACTAGCCTTTTGGCTAACTTTGGCATATTTTGACTTGTCATGTTAATATGCATGGTCCTTATAATAAATTAACTAACTAATTTATTTGATCAAAAATACAGGGAAAACAGTAATATTATGAAATATTATTATGATTTAAAATAGCTGCTTTCTATATTTCTGTTAATATATTGTCAAATGTAATTTAGTCCTGTGATGGTAAAGCTGGCTTTTCAGCATCATTACTCCAGTCTTTAGTGTCACATGATCCTTCAGGAATCATTTTAATATGCTGATTTGCTGCTCAAGAAATATTTTTTTATTATTATCAATGTTGAAAATAGTTGTGCTGCTTAATATTTTTTTGTGGATTTCTTTGATATAGGAAAATCGTTATTTTAAATATATAGAAAGCTTTCTGTTATGTTAGGGAATGAAAAAAAGTTTGCAATTTCAGAGAGCAAAGTAAGCGTGTGAGAGACTCAATCATTGTAAAGCTCATAACCGCAGCAGAACATGAGCTGTTAAGGTGAGTGATGTGTTGCCAGTAGGTAACCCTGGCAACACAACTCATCTTTTGAAAATTAAGAGGAGCTAAATTATGTTCATTAATCAGGAATGTCTGTGCACATGTGTGTAGTGCACTACACACACAACACACACACACAACACACACACACACACACACACACACACACACACACACACACACACACACACACACACACACACACATACAGACAGAGACATGGAATCTGCCTAATATAACCAATGCATCACATTTTTCCCATGAGTAGTTAATATAAAATGTAGTTTGCTATTTATGAATCTGGCTATTTAACTGCCCAAAGGAACACACCCAACACCAATGAGGTTAATTGCACACAGATTCACACTGCGTCTCTAAATTATCTGTAATACATGTGTGACTTTACTTGCATCAATCATGTAAGAATTTTTCACGAAACTCTGTGTGGTGTATTAGCAATTTTGTCTAAAAGGTCAATGCATTTTTTATCATAACAGTAAACAGTTACTTAACAAATGTGATTGTCATGCACATGATGTCATGTCATCATGTATAGGCCTACTACCAATTATAGTTTGGGCTCAGTAAGATTAAAAAAAGAAGAAATTAATACTTTTGTTCAATAAGGATTAATTCATTGATTAAACGTGGCAATAAAGACTTTTACATTGCAACAAAAAAGTTATATTCCACATAAATGCTGTTTAAATAAATTCCATCTTTGTTCTTTGCTTTTCCTGCCCTTTCCATCCTTCTCACTGTCTCTTCATTACTCTCTTTCCTCGTGCTTTCCATTTACCCTTTTCCTTCACTTCTTCTGTCTCTCATGCATGGCTCTATCATATTCCTGCATATTTCATACTGAAACACATTTAAACCCCAAAACAGTGGGCTGGGATCTTAAATAATATACAATAAACCTCTGCCTTAAAGCGTCATCTTTGCCTATGATAGCAGGGTTTATAGAGAGGGAGTGTGACGGTGAATATGATTTCTTTGGCCAGAATGGTTGCAGCCCAGCTCTGGGTGGGTCACTTAGTTTAGTGGTGTGGCAAAAAATTGCCCTGCAGACACTGACACTGCCCTAACCCAGATTCAATGGTACGTAAAGTACAACACAGCCGGGCTCTGGGGGAAGGGAACTACATCTGCGCGCTCCACCATAACTTGCATTCATAGTGTTTTGCAATAATGCACTGTGTTCACGGACTAGCGACATGAATATAGTACATTTGTTTTGGGATGGCGGTGTCAGTACAAAACCGTGTGCCATTTATACATTTTTGTACTGCATTTTCTGTTTTTTTGAAGTGCACATATTGGTTTGTAAATAACCTGTTTTAGGTTCACTGGTTAGCAAATGTTGTTTGCTATTAGTTGCTTTGTTTTTTTGTTTGTGCAACTGAGTGCATCAGTCCAGGTCAGATTTGTTTTCCCTACAGAAAAGTGGATTTTACTATGAGCTTTCAGGTTATTAATCAATGATTAATACTTCAACTAAGTGTGTGTATATATACAGTTGTAATCAAAATTATTCAAACCACATTGAAAATCAGGTTTATTGGCAAAATGTACAGACTTTCAGCTGTTTGCAAGGAACAAATCAAGCATAAGTAATTGAAATAGCTCTACACAACAAATATTTCAAGTGATTTCCCCCAATTCAACTGAAAATGCAACTTTTAATGACTTCCCCAGTCTCAAAATTAATCAAAAGAATCCCTCACAAAAGTACACATCTGCAAAACAGGTGTTGTCTCAAGCACACCTGATGTAACTAATCAAGGGCTTCATTAGTTGCACCAGGTGTGCTTGAGCTAGAACACATGAAATATTTGAATGGGCTAGGTTTGTTGAGTGTCACGTTTGACTGCATGATAGAAATATGAATAAGTCAAAAGAATGGTCAAAAAAGTTAAGAAAAGATACCATCGCCCTTCACAAACAAGGGACAAGATACAAAAAGATAGCGAAGGCACGAAATGACGTTCCGGAAAAAGGAAGCTATAGACGGCTGCAACCAGATTTCTCAGAAAAACCTTCGAGTGACTGCAAAAGACCTGCTGAAAGACTTGTTGGCCACAGGCACTGAGGTTTCAGCTTGCAAAGTAAGGCATGTACTAAAGCCATGTGGTTTCCATGCAAGAACTAAGACGTACACAAAAACTAACCCAAAAGCACAGCTCCAATTTGCTCAAAATCATATAAATAAACCACAGAAGTTTTGGGATTCTGTTCTGAAGAGCGATGGAACTTTTCAGCCCTATGGATCAGCAGTATGTCTGGAGGAAGAAGAATGAAGCATATGCTGAAAAGAACACTCTGCCTGCAGTTAAGCATGGCGGTGGCTCGGTGATGCTCTAAGGCTGCTTTACATCCTCTGGCACTGGAAACCTGAAGTGTGTGGAAGACAAGATGGATTCATTGAAGTATCAGGAAATCCTAGGAGAAAACATCATGCCATCAGTGAGGAATCTGAAGCTTGGGCATCACTGGACCTTCCAACAGGACTATGATCCCAAGCATAGCTCTTATTCCAGCAAGGCTTGGTTGCAGAAGAAGTCCTGGAAGATTCTACAGTGGCCATCACAGTCACCTGGCTTGAACCCCATAGAAAATCTCTGGTGGGATTTGAAGGCGGTTGCAACACGCAAACTCAAGAATATTACTGAACTGGAGGCCATTACTCATGAGAAATGGCCTAAGATTCCTCAGAAACGCTGCCAGAAGCTTGTGTCTGGTTATACATCTCATTTGCAGCAGGTCATAACAGCAAAAGGGTGTTCTAAGTACTAAAGATGCTTGTCATGAATGGGTTGAATAATATTGAGACTGTCATTAAAAGTCAGTAAAAGTTGCATTTTCAGTTGAATTCGGGAAAACCACTTGAAACATTTGTTGTGTTGAGCTATTTCAATTACTTTTGTTTGATTTGTTCATTACAAACAGCTAAAAGTCTGTAAATGTTTAAATGTTGCCAATAATCTGATTTGCAATGGGGGTTGAATAATTTCGATTACAACTGTAATATATATATATATATATATATATATATATATATATATATATATATATATATATATATATTAGAGAGAGAGAGAGAGATGCTGTATATATGGACATAAAATATTTTTATTCTTATACCCAATGATAATCAATCAAGTCATTGTACAATCATGTATTGTACAGTTGTTTTTCATCTGATAGCATAATTTGTGGTGCTTCATGCTTCACTGTTACACTTCTTCATAAAATAATTATTCGACCTGTCGTAAATCATGTATAATCCTATTCATCTCTCTCTCTCTCTCTCTCTCTCTCTCTCTCTCTCTCTCTCTCTCTCTCTCTCTCTCTCTCTCTCTCTCTCTCTCTCTCTCTCTCTTCTTTCTCTCTCTGTCTCTCTCTCTCTCTCTCTCACTCTCTCTCTCTCTATATATATATATATAATTATTTTTTTTATTTTTATTTTTTACAACGTTTCGACCTTTCCAGAACATTCAAGTGCCATGCACTCTCAAACATCTTTTGTTGGAATCAAATTGCCATTCTATACCTTATTCAGTTTCTATTTGAATACCTTATTCAGTTTCCTGGTCAGGTTAAACAAAACGTCTCTTTGCTTTGTCAAAAAAACTTGCAAATCACCCCTGTAAAACTTGCAAATCACCTGTAAATCCATTCCTCCTAGGCACGACCAATTAAGACTTGAAAAAGTAACTCAGATATTTTGTTGTAAGTTTAAAAGTAATGTGTTACTTTAATTGGAAAAAGAAATCTGATTACTTGTAATGAGTTACCCCCAACTCTGCATATATTGAATCAATTTGAAGCTTAATTAAAAGCCTGTAAATCACCTGTAAATCGGCTCCTAGGCACGACTGATTCAGAACCATATTGTTTTCAGAGATTCCTGTTCCAAACATTCTTTCAAATGACCTCTGTATCTATAAGTAGATGTAGGCAATTAAAAAGATGCATGATGGGAATTTTTAAGCACTTATGCGTTAAATGATGCTCACTTCCCCATTCCGACTGCAGTTGCAATCACATTGATGTTTGTTTGTGCAGTAATTGTCCTGAAATGTTAAGGATTTCATTTTGCAGCCTTGAAACGTTCATTGATTTTACAGTTTTGCCTCTTGTTGCTCGCAAAACTGTTTCTCTGCATTTTACTCGAGGGCTGTTGTTATTACAGATTCCAGTCTGATGTATTTCATCATTTCATTGTGTTACACTAGACAATATTATTCTACATATGGCGGAAGTTGCTTTGTTGATGCAACAGAGCTGCTGTGAAGGTGTGCATGTGTGTACAGTATGTTTATTTCAGGATCTCGTTCTCAGAGCAGCAGAAGTTGCCTTTAAAAGTAATCCATTATAAATAGTGCTATCATGAGTTTGTGTTTATACAATGTATGTGTGTATATATATTATTATATTATATACTGAACTGTGTGTGTGTGTGTGTGTGTGTGTAGGCTATATATATATATATATATATATATATATATATATATATATATAGCCTAATTTTGTTAGGGGGTAACAGTTTAGGACCCAAGGACCAGATGTTTGAGAGAAGACCTGGAGTCAGAATTATAATAAATTGAAGTTTTGTCTGTAGAAGTCAGCTTCAAGACTCACACAGGAGTTCGTAGGCCGCCCCGCTTACAGTTACAAAGATCACAGCAGTTAGATTGGGGGAAAAAAGTATTTAGTCAGCCACCAATTGTGCACGTTCTCCCACTTAAAAAGATGAGAGAGGCCTGTAATTTTCATCATAGGTACACTTCAACTTTCAGAAAAAAAATCCAGAAAATCACATTGTAGGATTTTTATTGAATTTATTTGCAAATTATGGGGGAAAATAAGTATTTGGTCACCTACAAACAAGCAAGATGTCTGGCTCTTTTTTAAGAGGCTCCTCTGTCCTCTACTCGTTACCTGTATTAATGGCACCTGTTTGAACTTGTTATCAGTATAAAAGACACCTGTCCACAACCTCAAACAATCACACTCCAAACTCCACTATTGCCAAGACCAAAGAGCTGTCAAAGAACACCAGAAATAAAAAGTGTAAGACATAAGACATAGATAAACATAGTAATTTTCCACACATATTCATATAGACTGAAGCATATCTCCATCGATTATGCGGCTGACACTTGGACCCTGAAGTTAGGCATGTCGTGACCAGGTCGCAGATTTGGGTTGCTGAGCGCCAACATGTCCAGAACAACAACTCAGTCAATCTCCAATAATGCAAGTGGTTCCTTAATCTGCAACCAAGACTAAGACTAACACACACACCGACACAGCTTTTCCAAGGTTGGATTTTGCCAGGCTCTAACTATAAACAGGAGAGTCTTCTCAAAGACATCAAGTAAGACTAAAGTTTAGCTATCCTTGAGAGAAAGAACGCATTATGTTCTTTCTCTCAAGGATAGCTAAATTTTAGTCTTACTGGAAAGTAAGGCTTTAACAAAGAAATGTCTTAAATAGCTTAAACAATTGGCTTCAATGACCCCTATATGTTTTAACACATTGAAGACCTTACTCAAACACAAAACAAGCCCATATTTCATTTCTGGAAGCCGGGCTAAATAAGCAAGCACTGTTACTGCATTCAGATATCAAATACAGACATTAAAGAATACATTAAAAGAACATTTCAGTAATCACACTGGTAACTTCTATAACAAAGTAAAATCTCCAGAGAAGTCATTCAACTCATTTGATATTTAGAAGGACACATATTGATTAGTACCTTGATTATAATCACTCATTACATATATATTGAAGCAGCAGTGCATTCCAATCCTCCCCCTTCAATTGAAACAAAACGTGTATGTTATATGCGATTAATCGCGATTACTTGATTTGACAGCACTAGTTATAATATTGTTACTTACACTTAGTTACTTTTTATGGAAAGTAATGAGTTATGTTACTTTTGACTTACCTTTTCTCACCTTGGCTGGACTTGCTTGTTTTTTGTTTATATTCAAAAAGTTATATTTTTGGCAAAATTAATGTAAAGTTCCTTTTTTACCAAAGGTAAAAACCAAATGAAGGAAAGCCTCAGGGAGGAAATGCAAATTCACACCTGTACAGTAGAGGGTGCAGCTCAAACAAACCTTTCCGCTGTGATGTTATTCTGGATTGAATAATAAATAATATATAAATAATAATATTTTTTGCTTATTGGTATGGTTGAATTGGATCATCGAATGTCAGCAACAAAGACATTGGTTAATAAAGTGAGATTAAATACATAAAGAATATTTGTGTTATTTAATGTTTCTCTCAACATGAGGACAAGAGAGTTGTCAGACAAAGTAACTAAAATATTTTACTTGTTACTAGAAAAAAGTAATCTGATTACTTGTAATGTGTTACCCACAACACTGCATATAGTGTATGCATTTTAAGATTTATCAACAGCATATACCACGGAAAATAATTTCGGCTCCTCTGGTAAAACCTGTTTTATTTCAGCTGTAAAGTTGTTCTGGACTATTTTATAATCATGTAGGCGTCATGTTTTCATGGCAACTTTGCACAGAAAAGGTTACTTTAAAGTGATTTTTTTCCCCTTCACACTAGCTGTTTGGCATGAAAGGCACCATGTACAGTTGCTCTTCAATCAGGCCACAAGTTACTCCTCAAAATTCCCACCGTAACCATCACATGATTATTGGGGTTTTATGTGCCATTATTGCTAGTAAAAACAAACCCATCATGCGACATTGGCAGACTTGTAATTTTCATTATCCATAATATTGCTGAACCACTGTTAAAATGTGAACCATCCAGCTAACATAATTGAGTCAGATTTCAGTGCAAGGGAGGCAGTATTTGTACTCTAGCTGAAAGTCTGTGGATATTAATCAGGATGTTGGGGGAAAAAAATAAAAAGACAGAGAAACCGAGAGCTGTTATATATTATATTATGATTTGTTCTTCTCATAGTAGAAAAGCTGTTTGGTTTTCCACCATCCAATGAGATTATCCGTATCAAATAACCACTAGAGGTTTTACTCTCGACTCACACACAAACACACAACTCTCTCTCTCTCTCTCTCTCTCTCTCTCTCTCTCTCTCTCTCTCTCTCTCTCTCTCTCAGCCAAAAATTCTTTTGTATCCCATCTCCATAACAACAGCCTGAGTGGCTGAGAGCGAGAGAGGACAGAGAGAGTGAGTTTGTAATATTCACCTTATGGATAGGCGGAGCTGCAGAGAGCATGTGTGAGTGTGTGAGAGACGGAGATGCTCAGATGGTAGTGTGCCGGGTGGAATCAGGGCGGTGTGATGACTTGATGCACATCAGAGTAGATGACGAAGACGCAGGAGATCAGCTAACGCCACACATGGTGAGAAACCCACGCCTTTTACTTGCATTTGGCAGGGGACAGGTGTGAGAGAGTGTGTGTGTATGCACGTGTGAGAGTGTGTGTTTGGCCGGCCTCGATCTTCTAAGGGTTTTATGTAACAGGCTGCAAGACCAGAGTTGGTAAGATAGAGCTACATACTGTCATACTGTTGCTCTCAGCAGCACATGCTGGACTTCTGAAATCAGGAGAAAAACAGTAGCATGCGTTCTTTTCTTTTTTTCTTGTCTTAAGACTGAAAATTACGTTTTAGTTGCATTTAATATTTATATGATTTTTTATTAAATATCATTTTGACTTCTGGCGTAGCATTTACATTACACTATGAACAAGAAACCAATACAAGAATATTTTGTATGTTTTAATTTACATACCGTTTATTAAAACTACATCAAAGTCTAATCAATCTTATAATAGTTTTTAAACAACACAGTACATTATATTTTACAATATTTTTGTTTTTACTACTAACCGTTATTTGACTTTTATAATTAATAGGCACATTTTAAGAGGCCAGTAAAAACTGACTATTCAGTTTACTCTGTAATTAGTCCATCTATTTCCATTAGTTTGACCCTTTCAGACCGGCTCTGTGGAACAGATGTGAACAGGTATTATTGTATTATCGTATTGTGTGTAATCAGCCAATCACAGAGACGTGGAGGCACTGCTACCTCTCATGACTTTTTGTTTGTATTTTTCTGTTTGCACACATTCATGTCGTCTACGTTCCTCCGTGGAACTCAAAAGGTGACATGTTGAAAAATGTCCAAATAATTATTTTGTGTTCCACAGAGGAAAGTCATACAGGCTTTCATTTTGAGGTGAGGTATCCATTTTTGTCCATGCAAAAATGTGTGTAATTTGAGAGGTAAAGTTAATTCAATTGTCCATTAAACAGTCCTGTGGTCTTTTGCCTAAGACTTTTGCCTTTTTTTGTTGATAAAATACGGGACGAGTCGAAATTATTATTTTTAATGATATGTTTGTTTTAATTATTAGTTTGATACAGCCACAGATATTATTGAGTGTAGGAAACTCTTAGCTAGAAAATCTCTCTAATGGTTGCTTTTAGCCAATCCCTTCAAGTATTATTTACACAATTTATACACTCATGTTGTTTTCATTCTTACATAATAATGGTTTGTGTGATAAGTCATGAAAATATACTATGAAATTTATAGGGAGATTTTTGGGTGAAAGAAACCAGCAATTTGATTTTCTCTTTGATTTTTCTCTTTTGAAGACTCTGTCTTGTGGAAATGTCATTGAGTGCATTTTGAAAGTTTATGTTATATGATATTAAACAATGGATTTAGAGTCAGAATGTTGCGTCAACAGATTTTATAATGTATTGAAGACTTTTGTCTGTATTCTCCAAAAAGCTAAAATTAAGTATTTTCTGCAGACTGTGGAGCTTTATTCCATCTCTGTTTCTTCCGCTTGGGAAAACTCGCCTGTTTTTGCTTTTATCCTTCTTTTGCATTATTCAACTTTCCTCACATCTCTCTCTCCCTCTCTTTTTCTCTCATTCCCTCAGGCTAACTTGAAGAAGTTTATGGAATATGTTCAGCAAAGGAATGTTGAGAAAGTGTCAAAGTTTCTGGAGAAAGGGCTTGACCCAAACTTCCACGACCCAGAGACCGGAGGTAAGTGACACCACCTTTCCTCAAAAGTCCAGTTTAATTAACATCATCCAATTACTCAGTTGTGTGTGTGTGCGTTTGTGAGGACACAAATGTGTATAATGACAAGGGTATTACAATATACATTACACTTCCTGTATCCTCGTAAACCAAATGGCTTGAAAAACTGTGTGTTGTTGTTTTTTTTAAAGGTGAAAATACCAAAAGTTTTCTATGAGTAGGTTTAGGGGTAGGGTTAGTGTAAGGGGATAACATATACAGTTTGTACAGTATAAAAACCATTACGTCTATGGAGAGTCCCAGTAAACCGCGTGTGTGTGTGTGCGTGTGTGTGCCTGAGCGTGCATGTTGATTTTGCTCAGTACTATTAAATTGGTGCCATGACCCGATCTCGTAGTGTTTATCTCTTGGCTCTGGGTCAGCCAACAGCTGAATTTAAACTGGATAGTGTGTATCCATTTCAACTGTATTTCAGTAATTCTTCAGTTAGATGATATTTTTGGTCCCCTTGAAAGTTATTAGTAATATTCTTAAAAAATATGAAAAAGTTTTTTTTTTTATATATATTTATGTGTACGTTTTATTTTTTTATGGTAAATGGACTATATTTATATAGCGCTTTCACAGACCCAATGGCCACCAAAGCGCTTTACATTTTGCCTAACATTCACCCATTCACTCACTCATTCATACACCGACGGCGGTGTCAGCCATACAAGGCGCTATCCAGCTCGTCGGGAGCAGCTGGGGTTAGGTGTCTTGCTCTTGCACACCTCGACACTTGGTCAGGTGGACCTTCCGGTTTGTAGACAACCTACATGAACCACTGTGCCACTGCCACCTTGTATCTATTTGTTCAATTACTGTCCCCTATATGGCTTTCAGTACTATCATGGTAGGCATAAAAACACTTTGTTCCTGGTTTTCGTTACAGTAAGTAACAGGAAATAGTAATAAAAAATTGATTCATTATTAATATTGTTGTTGTTGTAATGTATTTTATATTTTTATATGATAATCTGAAAGTAGCTTTATTAGTGTTTTGACCCCAAATGTAATTAATTAATAATTCATTTTAATTAATGTTGATTTACTGCTCGCTAACTTGTATTAACATTATTAAAACTACACCAAATCCAAAAAAAAATGTCAATGGCATCTCACCTCATATAAAAAATGCAATCCATTTTGCAAAATCTACTTGAAGGTTGATCAAGACCAAGATCAGATCTTATTCCAGACATGTGATAAATGTTTTAAGTTCAAGTTGTTAGAAATGCCCCTAATTGAAGAATTACTGTACATGTTTTCAGTAAATTCATTTTCATTAAATAATTTGCCAAATTTAAAGCATTAAATGTCAACTGGTGATCGTCATGGTCTCATTGAAAACCTAAACATTGAGAAATTAAATATTCTAATTTCAGTTTTCAATTTGAGAAAAAGAAATGTAAGAAAGAAAGAAAGAAAGAAAGATTGTTCTACTTGAATGACTATGGTGCAATCAAGTTTGACCTCTCCCAGTGCATGCTGGGAAGATAAGATCACCTTCTATGCAAATTCTCTCATACTTATTCAGATTTATTCATGCGTTTGTTTGGAACTGATTAGGACTGACCTCTGGCCACGTTGATGGACAGAAATGGAAGAGTTTGTGTTTGTATACACGCGTGTGTTGTTACAGATAGAGCAGCCGTGACCTCCAGGTTGTGCAGCATTTTAAACTCGGTGTAAAGATGTCTGGAGACAGAAGCTGAACAATTTGACCACAGTTCCTCTATCCTTGAACTTTGAAAGAAAGGATATGACCGGAAGAGAAAGATGGGTGGCCCAAACCTGTAATTTTCTTTTGTGGAATAAAAAAAAGGGCCATTAAGCTCCAAAAAGTACCATTTAAAAAATATATATATTGACATTCAAAGAGCAGCATGAACATTCTTCGCAATGTCTCCTTTAGTATTTCATTGGAGGCAAGATACAAAAATAGCAGTTTTTGTTGAACTACTCCTTTAAAAGGGAGCACACATGCACCGAAAAAGTCAACAGTTGCTTCTTCTGTGTTGGCAGAATGTCCGTTGACGATGGCGTCGCAGCTGGAAGGCTGTGCAGAGCTCATAAAGGTTCTGAAGAATGGAGGAGCTCACCTGGATTTCAGGACCAGAGATGGCATAACTGCCCTTCACAAAGCAGTCCGCACCAAGAACCACACGGCACTTATTGTGAGTAACACACACAAACACACACACTCGTCCTGCCGACAGTGGGAGGGAACACGAGGTTCTCATACATACTTGAAAGAGAGATCAGAGGTGTATGTGTCTGTCCAGATATGAGTCATAGAGTGGCACAAAGATGAAAAGCTTTCATTGACACCAGGCTGTATAAAAGCTTGCTGTGTTTTATGATGATCAGAGCAGATCTTTTGCTGGAGTACACAACTGATGTGTCATCTGAAGTTCAACTGAAAGAGGCATATCAATGTTGTTTTTATACGTCAATGAGATATTGATCACAACATTAAGGATAGAGAGGCAACCAGGGATAGTTACAACAGGAAGTTATTGGAAGCTCAAACCTTACACAAACTGTAAGGTTTCAATCACATCAGCAGTTTTTATGTTGCATTCATAAACCTAATTCATAACCCCATTTTTACTGTCACATTTTATACATTCAGACAGTTATAATTACATAATTACAGTATTTGTTGGCCTAAACAATGGTCTATTTAGTTTGTTACAGTCTTAATTTTAGCTGTTTCTGGAATCATTTAGTGCTTTATAATTGTTTTACAGTTTAATTTAATAAATAATATATATTAGTTTTTGTTGTTATTGACAACATATACATTATGTCTATAAATACATAAATTGATTTAAATGCACTTACCCTGAGATAAATTCACTGAAGTAAAACTTGTGACAACTAGCCCCGTTATCACATATCCCGACTTTTAAATCAGTTTGTCAACCATCATTCTTTTCCTCCAGAGAGGGCTGTCACGATGTTAGATTTTTCACACCACGGTTATTGTGGCCAAAATAATCCACGATATCGATATATCGCGATATCTATAGAAACCTTCAAAGCAGTCAAATTAATTTTTACTTTGTTTACTTTTTCTTTTTTACCCAACAAACAAAGAGAAACAGTGATAAACACAGTGCATATGTACTGTATATTTACTTCTTGTTCTCAATATTTTAATGTAAATTTTTGTGAAGTAAGACAAGCATGTGAAGTATATCTGGTTTCAAACTGGAGCAAAACACTGTCTGAATGTTTCCTGAAGAACTGAAAAGCTCTTAAACCTGTTGCGCCGGTGCAAGTCATGCAGATTTGAACAAAAAAAAAAATCAAGTGCAAATACAAAAATAAGACCAGTAAAGAAAACGGGGTACTTAATAATCACCCTTTATTTAAATATATGAACACAGAAACCCGCTGTTAACAGGTTAATGTCACATTTCCCATTACATGACTAGTAAAATAATCGCAATTTACTCTCTGTAAAATGGCGTAATCCGCAGGGTGATGAAAACGGAGATGGGTAAAAAGGTTGGTGGCAACACATTCTGCAGATGGGTTTAAGGGGGTCGCACACGGGACGAGAAGCGTAGCTCCGCGCAGCGTCGCGTGTAGCACACCGGACGCGCACTCAGTTTATGGCCAGCAATATTGTTATGTTTAAGGACATTATGAAATTAAGATAATGTCTGTGCTATGTTATGATTGTACTGTACAATTAAATACAATCGTTGCTAAGTCTGCAGTCTGAAGAACACTTTACCTCAGTCAGAGCGCATCCGTTAACTGAATGAATTGAGAATCTCACCTGAAATTCCGAGCCATTGCTGGGCGCTGCGGACAGACGCCGAATGGTGCCGTCGGTGTGTGTAAACTCATAGAAATTAAATGTGTTCGAATTTTAAAGACTTGGCGCTACGCTTCTCGTCCGGTGTGCGACCCGGTGCTGTTTTCTTTGAAGCCAAAGAACTCCAATACTGGCGAGCTTAATTTTCTCCGGTGTGGACAGAGTGTTTCACTCTCGCGCTCAGACGTCATTCTTCTCAGAGCTGCGCGGCCGCGCGCTGCGTCTTCTTCTTATTTGAAAGTCAGCGGGTGCAATACAGCCACCTAACAGGTCAACCAGGTACTGGCGCTGGAGTTTTTACGTGTCATGTTATCATAAGAGTCCTATTCATTTTAAACATTGTGGTTATCGCCAATACCGGTATATCGTCACACTCTAAATTAACACGATGCCAATATTTCATGCTTTGATCATACGGTATATTGCCACACCCCTACCTGCAGATTTATGTCAGACATGTAGATGCTGTTAAGCTTGACGCTAAACCTCACCCTTTTCCACATTGCTGCTCTTTCATTTTACTGTTTGAATGTTATCTTAATTCCGTTAATGAAAACTATTATGAAAAATGTTCGTTAATGACCTTTTTTTTCCCATTACTAAGACAAGATGATGACGGGACGACATCAACGTCATTAAACAATAACTATGTCAACATAACATATCATTGACGAAACAAGACGAGACCAAAATGTACTTCCAAAAATGAAAACTTTATCAAAATCAATCATTATTTTTGTAGAGGAAACAAAAGAGACAAAATATTACAGACTGTTTTTTTAATAAGCCTCCACAAGCCTTCATGTTTATTGTCGCCAGATGTCAAAAGTTTAAATTACCCAATCAGAGTTGCCCGGTGCTTTACTTAATCTTCGCAATCTGGCAACCATGCGCACCCGCGTTCTCTACGCAGCGGAAAAAGTGCTGACAAACATGTAAGTGGATTTTAACAAGCTGCATTCGTTTCTGCTCAAACGAAAAGGTAATAGAGCCAGTCTGTGTTCCTTTACGAGACGCTTGCTGCTACTAAATCTGTGAGCGAACCTTCTGAGTGAACTGTAATAAATAGAAATCCAATAAACGCAATTTGGAATTACTATCCACCTTATTCCTGCACCCCATGACGCTTTGCGCGAATTATGGGTGTAACTTCCGTTAAAGGGACTATAAGTAACTTTTTGGGTAATTTATAATCTAAAATCAATATTTGTATTCATAAATATGTCCCCAATGGAGTACAAATACTTCTGCCAATTATTTGATTTATCCTCGTAAACGAAGAATTTATTATATTTATATACATGGGACGGGTAACTCCACGGAGGCTTACATGTAGTTCCGGCATCTTGAAAAACTATAATAGCAGAGAGGGACAAAAAGTACGACAACGCGTTTCCACAACCATACCTATACCGAGCCACTGGATAAGAAATCCTCTTCGCCAAAACAGACCAAAAATGATCGTAAAAGGAAACGTGACCGGAGGATACAAAAAACACGAGTGAAGGTCGGTATTGATTTTTCCCGGTGGCAAGAGCTAATGCAGGAGAAAGAATTCAAAAGAGACGCTGAAGTTGCCTGCTTTCTCCTCGACAGGTAAATCAATCTTACAGTCTTAAAGTTTTTTTTAATTGCTTGGTTGTTTACTTTATTATATAGACAGAAGAACATTTACAGTTAAAAGGACTCTTTGATGAATAGCAGATATTGAGTATAGAGAAGGCACAAAAAAAAGTTTGTAAGTTTACTTTTGTAAGCTAGAAATTCGATACAAATATATTTGTAATAGAGCATATGATTGTTCTTGCATTGTTTGCATAGCTAACTCTACTTCAATTTTTATGTTATCTGATATTTTCTGTTATTTATCATTTATACTGTGACCTCACATTAAATAATACAGACGCATAAATTCTGTATGTAGCTCTTGTAGCTTCCGGGCATCTTTGTCGTCGTTGTATTGACTCTCACTCTCCTCCTCTTCCTCCTCGCCTAGATCCCACTGATCCACTGCCTCTCTGTCCTCTTCCTCTACCTCCAGTGTTACTTCTTCCTCTCCCTACTGTTGAATCATCTGATGATGATGATATCTAACAATGCACATACTTCAAAAAAATATAACGAGTAAACAAGGCATAATTACAATAGTTCATGTTTTTGACACTCATTACTTCGTACTGTAACATTCGTTTGTTCGTTGTGTCAATTTGAAGTTTGTTTGAAATAACAAACCTGTTCACCCGAGGGAAAACTCGACGAAGTGCTATTAGAAGACATCCTGTCATAGCTTTTTGGTACATAACGGCTACCATAGATGCAACACCCATTTGAAAACGTGAGGCGCTGGAGAGCACAATTCGTTTGAATGCAAAATACAATTTCACCGCTAGATGGGGGTAATTCTTACTTAGTGTCCCTTTAAGCTGTAAACAATCAGTGAAAGGATCGCTCTATGAACGCAATACGTTAAAAAAGTGTCACAAGATGACAATCTACTCACCCTTCAACAATCGAACATTAAAAGGACATTTAAAAGTGTAAAAACATCAACAAGGTACTTTCAACAGACCAAATAACCACAAAAGCCCCACTGTAGTAGGTTAATATCTGTAGCCTGTTATGTAACTTATTTGGCCTTAATCAAAAATATTCATTACTTCAGCATTACGTGATACTATTTCAAACTGATTTCTGTCTTTTTGACAGATTATAAATTGCATTTACCTGTGAAAACAAACCTGGAAAGAGACGTGAGGATTTGAGCAGAATTAACGAGATTCTTCGTGCATTCCAGTGAATTATTAATGAAATATATCGTAAATTAAACTCGGGAGAACAGACCACAAATGTCCAGCATATGTTGTCCTTTTTCATACTTTTACCACGGATTGCAAAGGGGAAAAAAAGAAAATATTTATAAGGGAAAAGAATGCAGCGACTGAAAAGAGGCCTATTCTTGTTATAACAAGTCACGTTAAAATACCAAGTATAACGTTATTCTCATGATGTCTGAAAATAAATCATGAAGGGAAATGGACCGCTCATCCTGTCAAACTAACAGATCCGCTTTATTTCTAGGGAAACCTTATGATTTGAAATTATTCGTTTCAGTCTTTTTGAATGGAAGTTCCCCAAACCGGAAGTGCCACCCATAATTCAAAACGCAGTAAACCCGTCAGGAATCAGGTGGATAGGAATTTCACTAATTTTGAGTGAGAGTGTTAATTTATATGATAAATATAAAAAATCAGGAAACTAGATGAGGTCAAATAAACCTTGATTTGTGCTCACGTGAAAGTGCAGGAATTCTGCTGAAATGTAAAAACTATTTGCAACTATTTGAATGAGTCTTGGATGACTTGTCACAGCTAATAAATCGGCTTGGCTTTTAAGTCATCAGTTATGAGGGACTGTGGTGCAGTCCTGTCTCAGCCTCAGATAGCCCGCAGTCCATTCACTGAACGCTAATGCATACTGCATCACACAACTGGTAAGAGCTAGCAGTAAATCTGCAACGATAAGCGGCAAAGTGCACCAGACTTAGCTGATATTCGAAAGTCTTACTCGACTGGCAAGGTTGTAGGTTGAAACCCCACAAGGGGTGATCCATGAACTTTTTCCTTCATGCCCTTGAGCAAGGCACTTAAAGATATGCTGTATGTGATTTTTTTTTATTTTTATTATGGAATAGAATGCAGAAAAGGGCCCTAATACTTGACAGATATCACTGGAATTGTCTCAGAGACAGCCCGAGGTGCTGCGGAAAGTAAAAAAAAAAGAGTTTGCCTGTGGAGGGCTGCTGCTAGACAGGGACAGGGTCTGTCAATTTTATGTGATCATGTTCGCCGACATCGGGTTTGCTGACTTGTCTTTTAAGGGCATGGAAATTAATTGGCTAAAGTCAGTCATAAATGAGATAAATGAGCATCATTTGTGTGTGCAGACGCTGCTGGACTTGGGAGCCTCTCCGGATTACAAGGACAGTCGTGGCCTGACTCCTCTGTATCACAGCTCTATGGTGGGGGGCGACCCGTACTGCTGCGAGCTCCTGCTGCATGATCACGCTCAGGTGGGCTGCATGGATGAGAACGGCTGGCAGGAGATTCACCAGGTAACACACTAAGCGTTTATAATTCAAAACTCCTTTCAAAGTTAATGTCTAAGCTGCAAAAATGTGTCATTCAGAAAACGTCATGTGATTGACATCACAACCACATTCACCATCCACATATACACTAGTGTTCAAATGTTTGGGGACAGTAAGACAGTAAAAAAAGTGTCACAAGATGACAATCTACTCACCCTTCAACAATCGAACATTAAAAGGACATTTAAAAGTGTAAAAACATCAACAAGGTACTTTCAACAGACCAAATAACCACAAAAGCCCCACTGTAGTAGGTTAATATCTGTAGGCTATTATGTAACTTATTTGGCCTTAATCAAAAATATTCGTTACTTCACTCCCGTAAAAAACTGTGTGTGAACGTAACTGTATTAAGGACTCAAATACACGACTGACAACCGTATTCTGCTGCTGTGTGAATGTGGCCAGTGAACTATTTACATACAGAAATCTTAAAAGCATTCTGGGTGTTCTCAGGGTCAGAGAAAAGATGGAAAATGAAAAACTAAATTACGGCTGTTTTTGGTGCAAATAATGTTGACGGACATTTCAAATGGACTTCGAGAGGAAAAAAATACTACAACAAATAGAGCACACACACCGGTCACAATTGACTTACAATCAGCTGATCCTGTGAAATCCTGCAGGGTTATACAGTAGGAGATTGTGTTCCAGAGGCCTTTTCTCCATCTTTATCCATGGAGGCTGGCCAGGCCCACACACTCACTTCTTAACTATTCCTCTCAGTTAGCAGCCCCTGGTGCATGACATTTGCATTCATGACATCTGACCTTTTCCGAAGCTTGAAAAGGGTGAGAGAGAGAGAATATCAGTGAGGGCCGTATATCTATACTTGTTTTAACCTCCACACAGGATGTAAAATTAATACTTGCCAAGTGCCAAACGTGAATGAAAATTGGCTTTGGCAAGTAAATAAGACTGATTTGCTCACCAGTTAGTGACTTTATTAGAACTGTACCACTTTACTTATACTAACTTCATGTATATAAATAAATATATATATTGGTTTTAGTGTTGATAATAATAATAATAGTTATTATAATAGTAATATCTACAGTAACGGCATGTATATTATTATTATTAATGATATTAGTATAAATAAAGTTATACAGCCCTAATATACGAATTATTATTAGTAGTAGTAGTAGTATTATATCAACATTAGTAAGCCCCTATTAATGAATTTAGCAATAAAGCTATACAGTACTAATAAATAAATATATAATAATAATTGTTGCTGTTATATTAATATTAATACCAATTTTTATATAAATTTGAATGAAGTTAGTACAAAAAAGCAATACAGTCCTAATAAATTTATAATAATTAACTTTTATTATTATTATTATTATAGTTGATTAGATTTTTAGAAAAAATCTTTAAATTAGTCAATTACCAAATAATCACTAGTTTGACATTCAAAATTAAACTGCCAGTTCAATGAGTGTCCGATTTCTGCCTTGTCCCATGTCTTCCATGTCCCATGTCTTCCATTTCTCTGGCTTTTCTTTTCCTTTTCTAAATTATTTTACAACAAACATGTTGGTTTGCTGCTTTGCAAGCAATGATATTTCTTTCAGGATGCAAATCTAAAATTTATTTTTGCCCTGTTTAGAGAGGAAAGATGAGAGCTTGCGGTCTCTTTTCTGTTTATGAAAAACAATAATTTTGCAGCCGCAGCTGAGAGCATCATATCTGGAAACGAATGAATGGATGGATTGAGGCATAGATGCCCTGAGGGTGGACAGAGCTGCTGGGTCAGATAGGAGTGTGTGTGTGTGTATATATAAATACACACTCAGCTGTACCGTTGCTGCCACTGTGAGTTTACAACCCGAGGCTCATTCTCCAAATTAGATCAGGCCTAAAATGTGACGGACATGCTGTTAAAGTATGTTAGCTGCACCTCACAAACACACACTGCCCTCAGGAGTCTTGCCCTAAGTGTGCAGACAGAGAGCAATAGTTGACGGGCCTGATTTGTGGGTGTGGGGAGGTGGGCACTTTTCTTATCGTAATATTTATTTTTCCACCACTCTCCCTTCTTTCTAATGTTCTCATCCATCTGTCTGACCTACAATTGTCATTTTCAAAGAGAACCTATGGCAACCCATGCAAATGCCAAGTGTGTGTGTCTCGATGAAGCTGCTCTTCACACACCACTATAGTTTATATTTTAGTCATCCTTGCAAATCTATCAGTGTGTGTGTTTGTGTGTGTGTGTGTGTGTGTGTCTCTCTCTTTAAATGAACGTGTATATTGTACACTGAATGGCTAAATGTGAATCCAAACGCATTCATTCCTGTCTCTTTCTGTCTGCCATTGTGCGTTGTATATTATACTGTAGCTAACCGTCTATACAAACATACTGTGGAGCTAAAGCTAACATTAGCTCTGTTCAAAAACATAGTAGGCTACACCATAGACATATAAAATACATAGAGGCCGCTTTGGACCGTTGCTGCGATATGTCAGCGAGTCTGCCATATTGATCTGGTCAAGAGCGCTCTATAAACAAATACAAGTAAACGGGGAGCTGCAGCTTTTCTGGACAAAAAGCACAATAAGATTTACACTTCTCAACCGATTTCAACTGTTTATGATCTGCGTGGAGTACGAAAAATGTTCTGTCTCCAATTACTCAATCTCGCTAGTCAGAAAATGATTAATTGTCGTAAGGAATTGTAATAACTCGCGCTTGTCTAGCATAGATTTGGTATATTTTTCTTGGTTAATTGTGGAAAGTCCCTAATGCAATATAATTTAATGGGCATGAAATGTGCACATTGTTTTTTTTAATTGTGGAAATGGCTTTTTCTGCCTATAATGCCGTCATTTTAGCGTTTTCTCTTGTGCCTTTTAGCTTTTTCTCTTGAATCACATCATAGGATGTCACAGGACAATTTCAAATGAATGTGAAGATAATTTGCAGCTATAAACCATATTTATCTGAAGCATTTATCTTTACCTCTCCATTTTTATAGTTTATTTCTATCCACCTTATTCCTGACGGGTTTACTGCGTTCTGAATTATGGGTGGCACTTCCGGTTTGGGGAACTTCCATTCAAAAAGACTGAAACGAATAATTTCAAATCATAAGGTTGCCCTACAAATAAAGCTGATCCGTTAGTTTGACTTAATGAGCTATCAGTTTTCGTGCATGTTTTATCTAAGAATAACATGAGATTAACATAACACTTGGTATTTTAACATGACATGTTATAACAAGAATATCTATAGTAAGAGCTCTGCATTCTTTTCCTCATGATTATTTTCTTTTTTACTTTTGAATTTCGCTGTAATAGTATGATAAAGGTCAACATATACTGCACATTCGTGGTCTGTTCTCCCTATTTAATTTACGATGTATACCATTAATAATTCACTGGAATCTTCCCCAAATCCTCACGTCTCTTTCCAGGTTTGGTTTCACAGTTAAATACAATTTATTATGTGTCAGAATGACTGAAATCACTTTAAAATAGTATCACGCAATGCTGAAGTAAAATATTTTTTTATTATTAAGGCGTATGTTACATAATGCAGATTACCACAGTGATTTTTAACCGACCGATTTTGCTGTGGAAAGATGCTTTTTCAGAGATTATTCATGGTCTGTTAAAAATACCTTTTTGATGCTTTTGCACTTTTAAATGTCCTTTTAATGTTCAATGGTTGAAGGGTGAGTAGAATAATATGTCATCGTACACGGTTAAAAAAAAAAATATATATATATATTATTGCATCCATAGAGCTAGTCTTTCACTGATTGTTTACAGCTTAACGGAAGTTACACCCATAATTCACGCAAAGCTTCATGGGGCGCAGGAATACTGTGGATATGTGTTGCCTCTTAACCGTATGCTTGCACACAAATGTTTGTTTTATTATTCATACCACAACAATAAATGTCTTTATAGAAATGTTATATCATAGTAATAATAAATAATATAAATATAATATAATATAAATATAATAATGTAATATAAAAGTGTCTCTTCATTTCAAATGGACAGCATTATATTTAATTGTTGAAAATGTTTGATTGGGGTCTAAAAAAATGAAACATTTAACTATCTATAATAATTTCACAGATTTACTATCAGTACACTACAGTTATGCAAATGAAGAAAATTCATTCATTTCCGTTCAAATGAATGAAAACAGATAGAAAATTATTCGGCTTAAAATATTCCTTATCCTGTGGCTCCCTCTAGTAGGCAACATTAATATCACAGCGGACCCCTGATTATGAGATCATTCTTAATGGATCCAGTAAACATTTAAGTTACAGCGGTAAAACATTTATAGTACACGGTGGTTTAAACGGCTAATTAATTATTCAGAGAGCTTGAAATTTTATTTTTGAATATAAAAAAATGACGAGGTCCGGACCTCGGTGACCTCATAGCTGGCCACGCCATGAGTACAACTACAGTACAGTATAAATTGTATGCAATTTAAGTGTATGATGTCAGATGTAATAGTTCAATATACAGTATATGACAGTTTTATTCTATAGAATTTTATTATTATTATTAATAATAGCCTAAAATACAATTGAGTAGTAATAATAAAAATAAAAACTGCTAAATTTGTCTCTTTCATGTGCAATGGGACTTTTTTTCAATCACTTGGTTTCTGTCTGCATTGATATACTGTCCAGCAACATATTTCTAGGGTTACAGCAGGACATAAAAAAATCTTTAAAAATTGAAATTTTAATCTCCTGATTTTAAGGCCATTAGTGTGCGCTACACCAGAGATGAGTTTGGCCGGGTAAGTCGCTTAGGAGAAGAGAGTGGGCAATTCAAGCAAAAAGGGGAAGTGCAAATTTAACTCTCAATGGCTCGAAGATGACCATCTTAGGAGAAGGTTGGCAACAACTAATGAATTTAGCCAATTGCAATTTACTGGCAATGAAGGCAAATTACGAATTATTTCGATTTTAGAATTCATTTTTAGAGTACTTTTCCATCAACCGGTTACAATTACAACGCTGCGCGCTTGCTGCGAAAAAGAGACATGAGCACTCGGATAAAAACAACTGCTACATGGATGAGAAGCATGGCGGAACGAGTGAAGGAGATGCGCTGAATGAAAATGCACATTCACTCTCTGATAGTAGATGGCGCTTTTGGAACAGCAGAAATGCAGTTACTCCTGTAACCCCCATAAACAAAGCAGGCTGTGCTACTTTCTGTTTCTGAACAGCCAGTCAGTCATTTGACATGTCATTTGATCAGTCACATTGCATCCAGTTATGTCTGTCAGATTTGAACTTTTACTAAGCACTATTACATGATACATTATGTCATTATGTATATTTTTAGTATAGAGTACGGTTTTAGTTGAGTACTGTTTACATATTACATATACCCTAATACAAATACATGATACAATGTATTTTGAGAATGAGTTTGTTCTTTATGCGTGTACGGTATTTTCAATTCTTCAGGACTTAAATGTCTTAAATGTAAATCTTTATTTTTTCCTTTTTTATGTGCAGAAACCTTGATTTCTTGCTTAGCAGCGATGGATTAGCCATATGGGCATCTGGACACCATGTCCAGAAGGTCACCGTACAGTGCCGTATAAATGTTTTCAAACCGCAGGAGACGGCTAAAGACCTAGCTCCAGTTGCGTGGCCAAAGATGAGCAAACACAGCAGTGAATGTTAATTGGCCCCTGTGCTTGCACTCGCTGGATCTCACAGCTGGGGGGCCTTGGGAGTCTCTTGCATGTCCAGTCACTAATCCTGCCCTGCTCTATCTCTCTTTTCCGCTCTTTCTCAGGCAGACAGCTTTTAAGCAGTTTTTCTACATCCCACACTCCATTAGTATGCAGAGAGGACACGTTTTGAATTATGGTGGAAAGAAAAGTGACATTGATAACACCAAACAAAGGCAAACAGTTCTGCTCTTTCTCATTTCATAAACCGAGAACATCAGGATGTGAGAGTGTGTGTGTGCTTGAAAGAGAGAGGCAGCAGCTATTCGTTTTACATGACTTTAGTTCTGTGCAGGCTGCAAATTGACACAAAACTGAAACAAACACTCAAAACAAAGTTTTTTATGTGTATGTTTTGACAGGCTTGCCGTCACGGACATGTGCAGCATCTTGAACACCTGCTGTTCTATGGAGCGGACATGAGCGCTCAGAACGCTTCTGGAAACACTGCCCTGCACGTGTGTGCTCTCTATAACCAGGTAACTCATTCAATCATACTATATGCATTCCCTTAGCAACCGGTCAACACACACACACACACACACGCACACACACACATTCTTCATGCTCAGATTCCTTTATCCACAAGGACACACTAAATCATTCTGCCTGAAATATCTGCACCCTTTTCAACCAGGTAAAACATGAGCATGCAGATGTTTGTACGCATATGTGGCTTTAGCAGTTTTTATTATGTATAATGTGTTGCCAGTATCAGTTAATGAGCATAAAACAGCAAGGTCACAGATTGTTCATGCAGTCACAGAGAAATGCAAAGAGTGATCTAATCCTCAGGTGTGTATGTGTGTGTGCGTGCGTGGGCTCATGCATTTTAATTCAGCTCTTATTAAGTATTAATGGACGCTCCCACAACACACACACACCCACACAAACAGAAAGAGAGTCCTTTATGAACGCCTGAAAACACGTCGAGTCACTGAACTCACATGTGCTGTGTTCTTCAGCTTTCCACCTCTACCTCTCTCTCTCTCTCTCTCTCTCTCTCTCTCGCTATTGAAACTGTTATTGCTATTGAATCTCACTGTTGTGTCTGTAGTAAACTTGGTTTACAGTACATCTCAAATATCTGCTGCTGTAATATAGAGACTAGCAGATATATATTAGTTATACTGAGGCTGAACTTTTGCTATTTTTGGTGTTTTTTTCTCCCTAAATTGATGATATGCAATGCTATAAATATAAAACATGTTATATATACACTACTGTTAAAAAAATACATTAAAACAGTGATATTGTAAAATATGATTACAATTGAAAATAACAGTTTTCTATTTGAATATTTCTTAAAATGTAATTTATCCTTGTGATGGTAAAGCTGAATTTTTAGCATCATTACTCTTCAGTGTCTTCGGTCTTCAGTGTCGTGATCTTTCTGAAATCATTCTAATATGCTGATTTGCTGCTAGTAGTTACAGTGACAAATTTGATCTAAATTATATTTTTTGTGTGTGTGTGGGAGTAAATGTTTGTGTGTGTTTTTCTA
The DNA here is from genome assembly GCA_030578275.1 of Meda fulgida. Taxonomy (NCBI): domain Eukaryota; kingdom Metazoa; phylum Chordata; class Actinopteri; order Cypriniformes; family Leuciscidae; genus Meda; species Meda fulgida. The sequence goes on along the minus strand of CM060633.1, from coordinate 24,304,335 downwards.
TCCCAGTGGGGACTTCAACCTGAATTCACACAGGCTCATGGGGACTCGTGCCACCGTGGGGACCTAAATTGAGGTCCTCCTGAGGAAACAAGCTTATAAATCTTACAGAATGAGTTTTTTTTTTGAAAATGTAAAAATGTTTTCTGTGATGGTTAGGTTTAGGGAGTTAGGGTGAGTGTAAGGGGACAGAATATACAGTTTGTACAGTATAGAAACCATTCTATGGAGAGTCCCCACAAAAATAGAAAACCAGACGCGTGCGTGCGTGCGTGCGTGCGTGCGTGCGTGCGTGTGTGTGTGTGTGATTTACTAATTTTACAGCAGTGGTTTCTGTTTATCTTAATTCAGCTCATTATAATGAGATTAAACTACAGCTGACCTGCACTAATGTAACATCCAGTCTGGAAGAAGTCAGTTACAAACAGATCAATAACATCAAAACAACACAAACATGAAGAACAGAGGACACCAGACAACGACCTGAATACTTGGAATGAATACTTCTGAAACAAAAACAGCACAGTATTATATAAATATCATAGTTCTACTGTTGATGTCTAATGATATTGTACAACTTAATTTTTTCAGGATTGGTTAGATTTTTATCTCAAGCGTCACAAACACAAACTCACATGCAACGCACCAGGCATCTCACATCTCTCTGACAGCACAGATGTGTTAGAGCCGTGACAGACGCACTTCAACATAAAACAGAGCTGCTGAGACACTAGGGAAAAGTGACATGAAATAAATATTTCAAATGACTTTGGGCGGTTGTGTATGTGCCGTACTTCAAGGATTAATTTGCTGGAAAATGTCCTCAGATGTTAGCTGTCGGTCATTGACCATGTGGGCATCTGGACAAAGTCTGCTAAAAGGTCATTTTATCGACGTTCTCTGAAGGACAAATTACTCTTGATGACATTAAATAATGCAAAATAATGTCCAAACGTTGTATCATATGGTCAACTAGTATTTTATCATATTTAACAGTTGGAAGTCTCCTTTCATATGTGTGGACAATGTGTGGACACTTTTTGAGACTCATAAAGAGACTAAATAATGCCTTAAGCTTTGTTTTATGGTCAGGGCAAGTGCTTTTTTATAATTTATTGTATGTTCTATAGTTGTATATGGAATAAGCCTAATTTAAGAGCAAGAGAAGTCCTTAGAAGTAAGGCAAATCTGTCAAAAACTCATTTTATGGATGTTCTCAGAAGGAAAAATGGATCATAAAGAGACTAATTAATGTCCAAAAGTATTTTAGGGTCACGACTAGTATACATTTATAATATAAACAGTAGAAATTAAAGTTGTATAATTATAATTGGCTTAATTTAAGAGCCAGAGAAGTCAATTAGACATTGTCATGCAGGTTGTTTGTGAAATAGTGTGTAGTTTCGCAAATGTCCTCTGAAGTTTGCTCAGTCTATTAAAAAGTCATTTTAGAGACATTCTCTAATGGACAAATTACTCTTAAAGAGATTAAATAATGCCCAAAAGTTGTCCAATTACGTAAGTTTGTTTGTATGAACAAATTGTATTCACTGTGTATCTTATAGTAATATATAGAATTAGCCTAATTTAAGTACAAGAAGTGAGCTACTGTAAACATGCCAAAAAAATGTCTCGTAAAGTCACTAAATAATGTCCACATTTTTGTAATTTAGGGTTAAAGCTACATAATATAAACAGTAGAACCTATAGTTGTAAAATTACAATAGAGCAAGACAAATGCATGTTGTTTTAAGTTTGTGTGATTTTCTTGCCGTACTTTAAGGACAATTCTTAAATGTCCTCAGGAGTTTGCTAAATCTGTCCGATAATAGGTAAACGTGTCTGTGTGTGCGAGTGTGGTCTGTAGGAGTGCTCAGCGGTGATCGCGAGTTTTAAGGACTCTCTGTGGATGTTTAGCTCAGGCTCAGAGGAGATGTTAGAGTGGATCGATTCCCTGAAAGAGACTTGAGAGAGGATGTATCAGCCTGAGGAGCGAGGCATGACTAGATAGATGAGGGAAAATCTACGAGGGCGATGACAGGAGAGACAGAGAGAGTGTGAAATATTGCCAAAGTGATGAGGAGAGCAGGACGAAGTGAAAGAGAAAGAGATGACCACCTGATGTGGAAAAGAAGGGTAAATTCATAGCTACATTGAATAAGCTGTGTGGGAAGTCAGGTTTTGCTCTCTTTGTGGGGACCAAATGTCTTTGTGCAGACTATAAAAGCTGAAGAACTTACAGAACTTGCATCATGGTCTCCTCATCAAATGTTGCATTAATCATGTTAAAAAAATGAGGCAGTTGTCAGTCACTCATAAATGTCTAAAAAAAACATAACATAGTGTATCATTAATTATTTGCATCAAATTTTTAAATGTGGTCTTTTTTAATTAATAATTCAAATTTATTCAGTTACAATTGTGAATGTTTAAAATATGGCTAGCTGTGGAACAAGCAATATTCAGTTTATCATCATGCATAAATTATATATATGATAAATATATAAACCTTGTTATTGTGCATTTAAAACGCATTCAGTTATTTAGTACTTTTACAGAAATCTTATGTTTCTTACTCATTTCCTTATGTATGACTGACAAATATGCATCACGTTAAGTGTATACGTTTGTATATGTTAAAACTGTAATACAAAAGGATTGGACATTTTATATTTGAATATTTGATCAAATTCAAAATATGATGCTAGGATGTTGTGAGTGGTTGCCAAGGTGTTGCTATGTGGCTGCTAAGGATTTCTGAGTGGTCGTTAGAATGTTATGTGATGCTATAGTTTTCTCTAATTTTGTCTGAACAGAAATTATGTTCACAAATTCACAAATTGTTTTGTTTGCGCAATCATTCACTTGAATGGTTTATCACTTTAATGTACAGTATGATGGTGTATTATTGTGGAAACTAATTTCAGATGTACCTGAGTTTAGTCTAATAGTGATGTCCATTAAAGTCTCTTAGTTGTGTTTATATGAAGTTTCGCCACTAGGGGTCACATGTTGCTCTGTTGTCCAGCACACAGACTTTCAGTCCGTTGGCATAAAAGGCCACATCCAGTAGAAATCATTCATACTGCTGTTTCTCCAGACTGCTGCAGCTCTTATGGCTTTGGATTTATTGTCTTGCATTAGTGTAAATAGTGTATTATTTTTCAGTTCTGAAAGTGTGTGTCCTTTAAATGGATCAATAGTGCAGATGAGCGTATCAGAGATAGAGAGCAAAAGACAGAAAGAAAGAGGGAAAACGTCTGTGTGATGTGGAAGCTCAATCATCGTTCTGTTAATTCGTTCTGCAGTCGAAATTACATATTGATTTTTGCACAGAGCCATAGCATTAAACACAAGCAGCGCTCCACTCTGTCTCCTATGACAGGCTGTGTTCCAGATAGCACAATATCATACTACTAACATACTGCTATGTTTGCAGTAGGTACTGTATATAATGCATGGAACCAGATAATGTATCCCAAATTGCAAAATACTTAACTTGTCCTTCCATGCAGTTTTCTTCACTTATTTGATAAGACTGAAATACTGTATGCTGAGAAGACTTGATTGAATGGTTGAATTGTTGTGGTTTGCTTTTGCTGTGATCGCATGTGAGTGCCCTCATGCCAGTAAACACGTCATCAGAGAAGAGATGTTGCTGCAATGTCTCACCCTAAATTGAGGATAAGCAATACTATAAATATAAAACGTGCTATATATACAATACTGTTCAAAAGATTTGAGTCAGTAAGATGTTGTAATGGTTTTGAACATTGTTATGCTCACCAAGGCTGCCTTTATTTGACCAAAAATACAGTAAAAACAGTGATATTGTGAAATGTTATTACAATTTCAAAAAACTGTTTTCTATTTAAAGATGTTAAAATGTAATTTATTTCTGTGATGCAAAGCTGAGTTTTCAGCATCATTACTCCAGTCTTTAGTGTCACATGATCCTTCAGAAATCATTTGAATATGCTTATGTGGTGCTCAAGAAACAATTTATTTTTCATTATTATTATCAGTGTTGAATACAGTTGTGCTTCTCAATATTTTTTGGGGGGGAACCATGATAAATTGTTTCATGATTCTTTTATGCATGGAAAGTTCAGCATTTATAGAATGCATGATGAATATAATGCATCCTCACTGAATAAAAGTATTAGAAAACAAGCAAGCAAAAAAACCTACTGTCCCCAAACTTTTGAATGGTAGTGTTTATCTGTAAACAATTGTTGGTTATTTAACCAATTATATGTCTGTCTTTACTGGAAATGCTTTTAAGATGTGTGTGTTTGAGAGAGACTACATGTGTAATTAAACGTCAGCACACAGGTTCCACTGAAGGTGTGTTAGTGGACCAAGAGACACTAATGTTTACTCACCAGTGCCACAGTTAGGAAACTAGAACACTAGTCCCAGCTGAGTCATGTCTGTGAGATACAGCTCCTAAATGTGTGTGTGTGGACTGTCAAAACTGTCTAGAGAGAGAGAGAGAGAGAGAGAGAGAGAGAGAGAGATGATAGCCAGATGCTATGCTGACCTTCTAAACACTCTGTCTCAGATGCCCATTGAGAAACATTGCCATTAGAGCAGCTCTGTGCTCATCTCTCTCTCTCTCTCTCTCTCTCTCTCTCTCTCTCTCTCTCTCTCTCTCTCTCTCTCTCTCTCTCTCTCTCTCTCTCTCTCTCTCTCTCTCTCTCTCTCTCTCTCTCTCTCTCTCTCTCTGTTTTTTACTCTGATACTCTGAGCTGGTAATTGGTCCCAGTGGAACTTCAGTTTTGTCATTTCTGTTCTTAAAACGACACGTGCACACAAATTCCGTTCCAAAACTTTCTAGGGCAAATTTTCATGGACACGCCATGTGCGCATTTTACTACAGACAAATTATCATGATGCTTGTGATCTCTCTTTTTGTCTCTCTCCAGGATAGCTGCGCAAGAGTGCTGCTGTTCAGAGGGGCGAATAAGGAGATTAAGAACTACAACAGCCAAACTGCCTTCCAGGTGAGAGCGCAAGACCCCTGGGTTCCTGGAGGTCAAACACCGTGGAAGAGTCAATGGAGCTGGATCTTATTTAAACTGATGCTGTTGTTCACAGCCCACAGAGCCAAACTATATTTAACTTATGGCCAAGAGCAGTTCACACTGGGCTTCTGAGCCAAAATTTAAGTTAGCATTGAATGCTGTGCAACTACCTCAGGGAACATTTTGATTCAAGATACCGAACAAAGTCAAGAGAAATGTTGATTATAAATATGAACATATTTTAATCAATAGTAAAGTGATGGTGCATAAATGCATTCATATGAGATATAAATTGGTAGTACAGTTTATGATGATTGTATATAATTTCAGTGTATGCATATGGTATTCCAAGATATTTCAAAGAATGTCCCTCTTTGTTGGTTTACCATGGTATTACCATCATGCTAGTGTCCAAAATCTATATATACACTACTGTTCACAAGTTTGGGATAGGTAAAATCTTGTAGTGATTTTGAGAGAATATAGGGTACAACGGGGCTAAAGGTGCGATCGCGGGCAGTAGCGCAAAGTTGATTCTGCACTACTTTGGGTTTTTTTATGTTGTAGATTTAAGTAGCAAATGAGAATCACTAAAATGATTAATTATATTTTGAGATAAATATCTTCTTAATGATTTTCAGTTTTGGTCAAGGTAATTAAAACAACCGTTTTTTAATAACGGAAGAATATGTAAAAGTATGGTATTTGGGGGTAAAAGGCACCGCTGCTGTTGGGGCTAAACGTGCAATAATTAACATGATAATAAATAGCTGCCTGACTTTTCCATTTGCTGACATGACATGGTTAGATTCACATGGTAAATATCATATGTAAAGTTGAGTGTCTACATTAGAGATAATCATATTTATAATGAAACCATCATATTTTAAAATATAATTTATTGTTAACACTCAATCTATATCAAATTATTATGGGATCTCATTCAGTGCTTTCAGTTTTACTTTTTAAAATTTTTTTTTTTTTCTGTATTTTTCAAATATGTTTTTATATTTACATATTTGAATGACAAATATACATATATATAGTGATATTTTATATATATATATATATATATATATATATATATTTATTTATCGAAAAAAATAGTACAAACTTTGCTAAACTAAAGTGATTGTTTTGAACAATTATTAACTTAGACATTATTAAAAAACATTATTTTAGCTGAAGTATTTATATCAATACTTGTGCCTTTTGCCCCATGCTGGTGAGCCTTTTACCCTGTGTGTGAGACCCACCTTGCCACCTCATGCATATGATTTTTAAACAAAATGAACCATATTTTCAACATCAATGTTCAATACAAACATATTTTTTCTGCAATCATACATTATGGGAGTAGTGAAAAGCAAATTTTTCTTAAGGTGTGCCTTTATTCCAGCGAATAATATAGGGTACAACAGGGCTAGTGTATTAACCCTGTTGGCATTTGTTGGGTCAGTATGAAGCAGCATGTTAACATCACATATCAAACACTTCACTTGTGCCCTTTTGAGCCAACGAGTACAATAATTGCTTCATTTGAACAGCATTATATTAGTGGTTGTCTCGCATCTTCCATGATGCTCACGGCTTGAACTCACAGTACAATTGATGTTGACACAGATTTTCTGCTCAGATCAAAGTTAATTTGTTAGTAAATGGGGAGGGGGAACCCGACTTGGTGCGGCTGCATAAACCAACACGGAAACTATTAGACAGCTGCTTTGATTCAGCTTTTAGTGAGGAAAAGTTAATTAGCCCTCATATTCATAAGAGAGAGAGAGAGACTTGTAGATCATTCATGTATCATATACAGAATCAGTTTTTGGTCTATTTCTACTTATTTTTGCAATGAGACCTGTTTGCTCACAGTACACTTAGCCTACCGAAAAGTACAGTACCATGGTGTACCATGTAAATCTGATGGCAATATACTATGGTACTTTGTAGGGCTGTGCATTGACACAAATATATATCTTGATTTAATATACATATATGAGGTACACTATGCCAATGAGTAAAATTTTCTTAAAGGAAAACAGACTCTCAAACTAATGCTGTAAATTAAGGAACCCTGTCAGTTGGTACATTACTGTAATATTAAAGGTTAGAATTAACAACCAATTTCTACTCCAAATCGTTGTTGAAATATAAACTTTCAAAAAGTTAAAACTTTTATTTATTTTGGTATGTAGACAGGATAATGTACAGCTTGTAAGAATTATTTTATGATTCTGGAAACTGGCTGTGCTTTCCCAGAAAGCAACATAGTTCGGCAAAGATCCGGCCCACATCTGGTACACGTGGTTTCCACACGTACCAGATGTGGGCCGGATCTGGGCCGACACTCCGCTGCTGTGTGGGTTATCACTTATGAATTACTGGCTTAAATTTTTGGGTAACATAATACCCTGTTATGAATTGCAGTCAATGTTATACAACAGTAACTGTGGATTTTTGTTTGCCCAGGGATGTGCGGCAGGGAAATAACCCATTTTTATTTCTTTCTATAGGTGGCTATTATAGCTGGGAACTTTGACCTGGCAGAAATTATAAAGACTCACAAAGTATCAGATGTTGGTAAGTGTCTCGTATACCTCCACCATCATTAGCTGCTTTAAATTTGAGCAAGCACAAACGATCCCTCGTGTTAATGAATCCCTACAAACCCAACAGAGTGCCACAGCAGGCGAACATGAAAATGAGAGTGGTCCCTTGTGTTTCTGTGTGCGTTTGTGAGTCCGCGGCATTCGTGTGAATGAGAGTCATAACTCTAATCGCCAGCATCAACGGCAAGGCTAGCTCATTCCACACGCTAGTTCTGGCGGGGAATAACAGCCAGTTGTCGGGCCACTGTAATGGATCATACCCATTAGTGTGGAGTACCATTGTCATGGCGACGGAGAGGGGTTAATCCCCGAGGCTCAGCAGGTGTTGGGAGTTTGATTTGAGCCGATGGTAGTGTAGCCGCAGGCTCCGATAGCTCATCACAACGGTGTGTGACCTCGATGAAGGATGGGATGTACGCTCTCACACACACTGACAGAACACACAGAAGCAGCCTTAAAACACACCGTTTATGGGATTTCGTGACTAATGCTGAAGCCTCTCAGAATGTGTCCATTTTTTTTTCTCTTATTTCCTTCCCATCAGATACCAAGACAGAGAGTGAGCGAGTGTGTCCTGATTGGGCTGGGCAGTAAGCCTTTTCACTCTGAATGGATGGGCAGAAGAGTAGAGGATTTAAACAAGCACACAGCGTGGCTACAGAGCGCAGTATTTACACTGCTCAAACAAGCAGCCCAGCTAAAGTTGCCCGTCTTAAACTTTCTCAGGGTGAAACTATTGACTTAAGAGTGATCTGGATATACACAGTAATATATATGATAATTATTAGTACTGTCAGTTTGACATTATTAATTATTATAAAAGGGCATAAAAATGAACAGAATTGAGCTGTACAAGAAAAAAATATTTTCTTAATATTTTTGTTTTTTTAAGCATCCTTTTAAACAAAGTAAATGTACTTAAGATACTTAAAACTCTTCTTGTTTTTCCTTAATTTAACTGTAAATATATATTATTAATGTTAGACAGAATCTATCTATCTATTGTTCTATCTGTCTATCGTTCCATCTATTGTTCTATATGTCTGTCGATCCGTTCATCCATATATATATATATATATATATATATATATGAAGAGTTCAGATGCAAAAGCCTCTAAGTGCCATCTGACATTTTATTCTAGAATGATCATTTTTATCAAGCTTGTATATTTAAGTTCAGAAATGTCCCTTAAATGGCAATGAAAATTACCTATTAATTGTTATTTAAGTAAAATTACTGAACTTAAATATACGAGCTTGATAAAAATGATCATTCTAGAAGAAAATTTCAGATGGCACTTAGAGGCTTTTGCATCTGAACTCTTCATATATATATATATATATATATATATATATATATATATATATATATATATATATATATATAAAAATGAAATACATCACCACACATGATGTCCACTGTTATCGGATGTATTGAGTTGCCTGTTCTTGCTTCACGCCCTGCTCTGATTGGCAGAGAGCTGTTCATATCTGATCAGGTGACAGGTGGATGTTCAGTACAGCGGTTTGATCAATACTTAATTTACATTACAGATTAGAGAGAATCAGCTATGAGACTGACAGCAAACCATATGTCAGGATGACAGCGCAGTGCACTCTTTTATCCTGCTTGTCTCTTTCTCTCTCTCTCATTCTATCATTAAACTTGGCTGTCATTGAGCCAAATGAACTCTTTTGACCCTGATATACATGGCACCGTGCATTTTAAATTATATACTAGCTTTGAAACAGCAACAGTACAGAGTTTTACCTGCATTTAAGAGAGGTCAGATATTGCCATCTAGTGTTGATGCTCTTTATAAATGGCTTCCCACACTGGAAAAATAAAACAGCCTCATATCTTGGTTATTGGAAAACAAGACAGTTTGTTTTGTAATATTCAGTTCTTTACCCAAAAAACATCCCAAGCAAACGACCCTTGTTCTAGCGGTCAGGTGAAACTGTGTTTTGGTTATAAATTATAGATGAGGTGCTTTGCAATTTGAGTACATCTTTTGTTTACCTCTTTGAATGCCTGATGAGGTTTCTGTACCCTTCATTTACAAATTATGCTAATTGTACCTCACATTTTGTCAGGTACAGCCCACTCTTGTTCAATGTGCCCTTTTGTTGACACCTGCTTTTCCTGTTTTCCAGTGCCTTTCAGGGAAACGCCTTCCTACACAAATCGCCGGCGCGTGACTGGAGGCGACACTCTGACATCATCACGCTCGCTGCCTCGCTCCGCCTCTGACAACAATCTGAACAACGTGGCTGATGCCGGTCACACACACTCCCCCGTGCCGTCTCTGAGGAGCCTGCCCCCTTTGGCACACTCCGGGATAGACGCGGCGGCCGACGGCAGTCTGCAGAGCACAGGCAGCTCACTCTCCTCACACTCCCGCTCACCCTCCCTCCAGCGCGTCAGCGAAGAGCCCGACACGCACGCAGTACGCCGACACACGCCCCTCACGCACTCCCGCAGCCGCGGACGCCTCAGGTAAGCATCGCACATCCACAGGTCATGATTTGCACCTACGGATCTCCGCCCAAAGTTCTGCAGATTTCTCATTCGTAAATATCGCCCATCAATCGGATGTTCGTTTATAACATATTTTGGTTAATTTTATTATACACTCCAGTGTCAATAGCATCAATAAAAATGCTGCGTTAAAAACAACCCAATTTGGGTCATTTTGAGTTTGTTTGTTTTTTTTACTCAACTATTGTTTAAAAATGTTTGCTTTACCGCTCAATTAAGTTCAAATGAACTTAAATAAAAGGCAGACTATGTAACTTTTTTTCAAAATTAATAAGATTAAAATGTGTAAATTCTCACCACCAATTGTTCTTCCAAAACATGTTTTTGTCTTACCCTGAGTCACTATGGTAAGCCTGTTATAAGTAAGGGATAATGTGCATCCAGCCGGTTGTTATCGCAGAATAAACCCTGACGTGATGGTGACCAGGTCTTTATTGAAGCTTGTTTCCGCCACAGAATAAAACATTTTAAATATAATTGCGACTTTTAGTCTCAGAATTCAGACATTGAAGAGTTATAAAGTCAAATTGCTTGATATAAAGTCGCAATTGCGTGTTACAAAGTCAGAGTTACGAGATATAAACTCGCAATTCTTACTTTCCTCAGAATTGTGAGATATAGTCGCAATTGCAAATCCAATTCTGAGGACTTTATAACACGAGTTGTATATCTCTCAATTCTGACTTTATAACATGCAATTGAGAGTTCATATCTAACATTCTGAGAAAAAAAGTCAGAATTGCGAGATAAAAAATCTGAATTGTGATAAAAGTCACAATTACCCTTTTTATTTTTTTATTCTGTGGTGGAAACAAGCTTCCATAGGTCTTGCATCAGCCTAAAGGGGTTTATTCTGCAATTACAACTGGCTGGATGTAAAATCGCTTATTACACGGCTACTTGCCACTTAAGTAAATAATTAGACACGAAATATTGACACGAAATATTGAGCTTCCTCGAAGTCTTCTCATAAATGTCTGTCTAGTTTGAGCTTGCCGCTTGCTAGCAACTGCTTTCTTCGTGGCACATAAATTGCAATATGTATCTCTCTAAGATTTCATGGTAAAGCATTATCTATTGTGAAGGGTTGTTTAATTAATAGTATGGCATGTCTATTAATGGTTATAGCTACAGTAACTTCTTCATCTAGTTTTCTTGAGATCCTTTCCATCTGAGCTGGTTATATCTTTTAAGCTTAGAAGTGAGAGATACTATGAGCAGTAGGATAATCCTATTTATTCGCACAGTCACACAGAGCTGAAGCACAACCGAAACAACGTTCTTCTGCAAAATGCATGAAGTTTTTTTTAACCACTAGAGGGCCAAACGTTACATAGTGTATACCTTTAAAATCACTTTTACAATTGTCAACCCAAATTGGGTTTCATCAGCTTCCGTATCCAGCAGTCACAACACAGCATTTGGTTCGGGAAAAAATAACCCAGCAATTTTATAGTAGTATCATCAATTTACTAATTTTTTTTTCCATCCCTCCCAAAAAAAGTGCAGAAAAGTCTGCAGATTCGGCCTGGGCTTGGGATTATTAATTCCTCCATTAACAGCACTGCCAAATGATCAATGATCATTTAATTATAACTCTCAACATATCAGTCACACATCAGCCCCCGTAAGAGGGGTCAATCATTCTAATATCTTCACTTACAAAAGTACTGTGACGATCACATGGTTCATTGATGCACTTACCAAACGTTCCATGGTATTTTGTATATATTTCAAAGTATCATATTACTTCAAATCTGTTATCATCACTTTAAAGTACATTTCTGTAAAGGTGGTAACAAATGTTGATACAATGGTACTGAAATTCATGTTGAATGGCATTTACATGGGCATGGTATTAGCATGGTACATGGTAAGAATACATTGGTATCGTGGTACTTGAACATGTTTCAGGGTAGTGCATCTTGTTCTTGGAAATACCATGGTATACTTCAAAGTACCTTAGTATTACCATTAGTGTACCAAGGAACCAGTCATTTTTTGTACGGGTAATTCTGTGCTGCTGTTATATACAGTTATATTAGTACATAAATGGTACATAAATGGTACTGTAAGGTACTTCAAGGTATACCATAGTATTACGATTAAATCAGTTGTTTTCTTTGTAGATTTTATGGTGTTTTTTGAAAGAGGTTATGTATGTAGTTTTGATGTTAAAATTGTTAAAAAAGTGTTTCGAGTTATCATATTCACTTTTATTAATGGCCACTGAGACCTGTATTGAAAGTCACTCAGATTTCTCTGATCGTTCGCCTCCATAAAATACTAACACTGTTGTAATCTATCACATCCACATTTGATCGACATTTGCTCCTTTTAAATCGTGCTATTTAAATGTTTAATATATATTCAGATTAGACTCTCTTCTCCTGCAGAGCTGCAGGACATTGCTTGAATTGACTGTGTTTTGGGATTCCAACAGGCCTTATTGAATTTCCCAGAAATATTGCTTTAAATCTCATATTGTGTATTTATTGCAGGGAGATGACTGACAGGTTTTTAGAGACCGTGAGACATAGCACTTTATAATTGTGTCGCTTCCAAATGGATGAAGAAAACGTTAAACTTACACAGATTCATTTGAAATTCATACTTCTTGTGTCTAATGTAAATAAGAAGTACTTTGAATTATTCCAAGAGTTAGTGGGTAGTGGGTGTTTGGTGGTTGTGTTGTAGCACTAATCAGCACAAATCTGACACTGGAGAGACAGCAAAGGCTGTTTATCACCTTTTAGAGCAGGTGTAATGTTTCTACTGTCTGAAACACTAATCTGAAATGTGCTAAATCACAGCTATTATATGCCACACGAAACATGAGACGTGCACGAGAGACCAGACTGGAATCGCAATTGATTCCAATTGACTTTGACGTTAGCATTTTGCTAACCTAACATGATACTCTTTATATGGAAATGGTACTGAAATAAACCAAACAATATATTGACTTATAAAGCCACTTTTTATCTATTCAAATCTTTTGTCTGCAAGAATAATCTGAAGTTTTTGAATTATCTGGAGACATTTCTCAGGAAATATATTATTAATAATATTATTATTAATTCAATTGGATGAATGCAGTTAATCAGCAAATCATGCAGTACATTTAAATAGATGACGAATTGTATAAAAATATAAATACACTACACTACACTAAAGTTTAGGGTATGTCATTTTTTTTGTTTGTTTTTGCGAGAACTCTCTTATGTTTATGAAGGCTGAATTTAAAACGATAGTTCACCCCAAAATGAAAATTCTGTCATCATTTACTCACCCTCAAGTGGTTCCTAACCTGTATGAATTTCTTTCTTCTGCTGAACACAAAATAATATATTTTAAAGAATATGGGTAACCAAACAGTTGATAGGCTATACACATTTTCTTTAGGATGCTTTTAAGAATATAAAAGCTCAAAAGAGTAAAAAATTAAGAATGGCTTTACCTTCACTTTTAATTCATTTATATATGTCCTTGCTGGAAAAAAAATAAGATCTTACTAACCTCAAACTTTTGAACAGTAGTGTTTTATATTTATAGATTCTCTCAACTCTCCATCTGGTATGGATTATAAACCTCAATGCATTCTGGGATTTGCCTATCCACAAAGGATATATACCCTTTCTCTCTGCATTTTGGGAAAACCCTGAAGCAGCAACATCACATGGCCGTGATGTCTTAAAATGCTGTCTAGATTGGGAGATTACTAGGTTTTGGAATAGTATTTACCATGTTTCAAAACTATTTGTTATTGCACAGGAAACATATGGCAGTTTTTTTTTGGTTAGAAAAGTGATGGGCACTTTCTGAAGTTATACTTTTGTGCTATATAACTTCCTTCAGCATACTGTTTGGCTTTGTTTGCTAATTTGGACCACAGGACTCTAATTTTTCCAGCAGGTGTGGTGTACTTCTGCTAATGAACAACACTTTAGGGCTCACTCTCTTTCTTTGTGTGGTCCTGAGGCCCGTTTGCTGTGTTCTGTCCTAGTTGTCCATCTGTCAGTATTTCCTGACATCCTGGCCTGCTAATATTCAGAACCACCGGCACCAGTGTGTGTGGTTTGTGTGCTTGTTTAATACACAGAATGTGATGATACATACAGGAATTAAGCCAAAGTGTCTGTCCTTGGTGTCCGGTCTTCTATAAAAGTTTCTCTGGTCATTGCCCTTTGTCTAGCTGTGTCCACCTGTCTCTCCCTGAGGTGACCGTGGTGACCAGGAGAGTGTGTAATTAGTGCTGTAGCGGTGCGCTCAGTACTGGCCGCCCACTTCCTATTCAGGGTCAGATTCTAGGCCATGACACGTTGTTCTAAACATGGTCAAAGTGGGTTTAGAGATCACAGGTCTCTGGGTGCACAGATGGCAACAACACAGAGGAAACAAAGGTCAGAGGTCAAGTGCAAATGTTATTGGTTTACGGTGTATTATATTGAGTTAACTTTGGCTCTTGCAATGAATCCGTAAGTTATAAAAAGGAAAAAGATCTGATGTAGCTTCAGATAGAGGTGATGGTGTCACTGAATAAAACCCAAACAGTTCGTCTGTGCTTGTCAAATACATAAACCATCAAGTTGTTAATTTTTAAAGAGATGAGATTGTATAATGATAAATTGGATATAATTGTATATTTATATTAAATATGTGCAATGAGAAATTATAAGAAATTTTATGTATCAGTGTCTCATGTTCTTTAAATATCACTGGGAATGTTTTTTTTCTTGTTTTAAGCATAAACTAACTTTTCAGAAAATAATACTTTAGAGTTTAGGTCATTCTGCTTCTAAAGTAAATTTATTGTGATTTAAGAATGTTTAAATGTTTATACTGAGGGGGGAAAAGGCAAAAGCGTGTAGGGTTTTTTCAGCGTGTAGCTGAAATATTATTGTGTATTAATAAATAATATGAATGCATATTATTGTGCATGCAGCTTTGCAGCCAAGCGAGCTGAAACCAAACACTACATCAGTGTTCGTTTTTAAAATTGCTAGCCATTGACTACTGTATTCATTCACACAGAATGCTAATTTATGGGATTCATTCCCAAATTGAAATGCTGTTGTCAATCCCAAAACTTTGCCCTTTAACCAAGTTATATAATATACAATACAGCACCTTGATGAAGTCTGTCGTAGACAGTGTTCAGAAATAATGGACAGTCTGGGAGATTGTTCGTTATGATGTTTTGCACATAATTGCTCATAAGTCATGCACATAACTCAATTTTGCTTAGCTGTTTAAATTGGAATATTTGGGAGCTGAAATAATTGGGACCTGACAACAACCATGTTGTTCTCGGTTGCTGGTTAACCTTTTTTTTCCAAGTAAAAAGGTAAACTCATTAAAAGGCTAAATATATGTTGCAGTGTTCCTAATGAATAATGCACAGTGAAAACTAAGTGTAAGTTTACTTTTCTGTGAAAATATGATTATAATATCATTCAAGTGGGCTGGTTTGACTGTAAGCTGCTGAAAGCTCATCACTCATCATTAACTTGTCTCTTTTACCACCAGCAAAGAGGCTAAAATTTAGACCTTACCTCATTTCTGCTGTTTCATTACTTTCCCGATTTATGAGCTTCGTTTAGAGAGGAAAAAGAGAGATGGAAGGAGAATTGAGTGATTTATTGATGGCAAAAGGGAATCCATTTTGTTTGTGCAAGGCAGGTAAATGAGGTGTCACTCTGAAAGAGAACTCTCTCAGTCTGGAGCTTTCCGTGATGGATTCCACCCTCAGGACATCCAGACCTGCCACTCCCTCGACACTCACCCGTAGACTGAAGAGCTGGGATTGGGGGAGTGAGTCTGCTGATATCCTATTGGCTGCTGGGAGATTTAAGAGGTGGCGCTGAGCTCAATATCATCTTCAGCGTTCCTTTTCCTATTTTCCCGCCACTCCTTTGTTACCATGGTCACGTCATTATTAAGAGTTTGTTTGTTTCAGCTGTGTATCGGTAATTACCTTGAATTGTGTTAGTACTTAAGTTCCTCCTTTTCCTCTGTTTGTGGTCACTTTTACATTTAGTGTGTGTTGCTCTACCTGTTTTGGATTCTTATTATTAAAACTTTGTGTTGGATCTCTCTTCTTCATCTTCGTCTGTTTGCCTGCAACCACCCGTGACAGATGACCGAACCACTAAGTGTATATGCAGCTTAAGAGAACCATGACTCTTTTTCTTACACCAAACAGTTTTGTCATCTTGCCACACCTCCCCCTTCGACGTCGAGACCCTGAAGTCGTTGTTCTGGATCGGGGCCAACTACCACCACCCTATAGACTTCCCAGACACCACTGGACTTGACTGGAGAGCGTCCTGTCCCGATCCAGAGCACAGCCAGACCCAAAGCCGGATTTACCACCTTCGACCATGGAGAATTCGCTGAGCCCCCCGCAGACGTAGAGGGACCACCCGCCGCGACGAGTGAGCCAGAGCCCAAGAACAAGAGGAGAGTGCTTACCATCGCCCCCAAAGAGGTACCCCAGAGTGAGTCTGACCAGGGGTGTAAGCCCATGATACCAGCAGCAGAGGGAATGGAAACAGAGGACTGGCTGATAGACTTCAGTGAGGAGGTATCGACTCCCACCCAGTGCCTGATATATCATCGCTGTTTAAAGACAGCACAGAGAACTTTATAAACTGCAATTTTTCTGTTAATCCTTCATCATCGCTGCTTTCAGTCAACATTAAAGACTATATGGACTGTGATTTATTCATTTCATCGACCTGCATGGACTGTGTCATTCTCACTGTGATCCTGTCAAGTTTCATGTTACCACCATCACCGCAAAGTTCAGCCAGTCTTCCAGCCCCACTGCTGCCGGAGGTTTACAGTCCCTGCACCGTCTCCGGGGGTGCCCTGCTGTGACGTTGAGCCGCAGGTCGTGCAACCACCAGCAGTGCCAGTGCAAGAGGATCCTGCCGCTCCGCCTCCGGCCTCTAATCCCTTTGCTCTATCTCGGCCTGTCGACCTGTCTGCTCCGCCTTGGCTCCTCCTCCTTCGGCTCCATCGGAGACCCTCGGCCTTGCGATTCCACCAGGTTCCCTCATCCCACCAGCTCCCCCTTGGTCAGTCGTCACTCTAATTCCACCACGGACTTACTGTTTGTATTGTTTCTATAATATTTATATTCTATAAATATTTTTTTTCTATCTAGACTTCTTTCTTTTGATTTTGGTTTGAAATAATGTAATTTCTTGGCATGTTTCATGTGATTGACCCAGGTCCTATTCTGATAGAACAATTGTCTTTCTCATTGCAAAATATTTTAAAGGAATAAAAAGGAAAAATGTTGATAGTGATGTCTCCAAAATTGCTGGGAGGATAGGATGACCCAATAAACACAAACACACACACATTTATTCTCTGCCAGAGAGGCGGCTTCACAGCGACTCCATTACACTCAATTAACCCCTAAAAGGGGCAAGACAGACTGAGAGAGATTCCAGCAGAAGAACGGAAGAGATGATGAGACAACTCATTTCATTCTTTCATCTTAGTCCGTCCACAGAGACCATTTTACAATTGTGCGCTTATGCAAATAACCGTTTTGCAAGATAATGACTGATTCCGATGCCTTATTTTGTTATTACAAAGCATATGAATCTCTCCACTGAGGCTGGTCTGGTTGGTCTCAACATTTTTTAAAGTCATTCCTTCCAGATAATGTCTTCTTGGCTTTATTCCTATTGTCAATCGAAGATGGAAGCTTTTTTTAGTTGACATTTTGTTAATAAGAGTAGTTTGATAGCAACACAATAAAGCTGAAATGAAGTTACGTTGAATTTATTTTTGTGATGTAAAAGGGACAAGGCTCTTTTTTACACAGTAATCCCAGTAAATGATTGTAAAATTACCAGAATGTCTTTACTGGTAAATGCACAAAGATGTTGTTCACACAAGCAACGGCGTTCTGGCTTTTACCGTTAAGAGATCAGTAAATTTTGTGTTGTCAGTCAACTGTATTCATTCAGCCACGTGAGGTGTACAATTTAACAAAATATTTTGACTTCTGAGGGACAGGCGTAAGGGGATTATCACAAAGAACGCTCTTTTTGCTCTTAATAACACAAGACGTGAATGAAAGTATCCAACTGCTGAGCCACAGCACTAATAAATGAAAAAGAGGGCAGGGTCCTGAGCACAACATAAGAGCCTATGTGACTGGCCCAAAGCAAACTTCTTACATCAACGCATTCTGACCTCGTATGTGCTCATACCGTAATTATCATAATATTAATTCTTTGTTCACACACAGAATTATACTCGTAATTTTTGGTAATGTTACAACTTCTCATATTGGTAAATTGCCAGTTTTTACTGTTCTGTTTTTTCCTG
Source organism: Meda fulgida (assembly GCA_030578275.1). Lineage (NCBI taxonomy): Eukaryota > Metazoa > Chordata > Actinopteri > Cypriniformes > Leuciscidae > Meda > Meda fulgida. The sequence goes on along the minus strand of CM060633.1, from coordinate 24,285,808 downwards.
TCCTGTTCACAATAGTAAATGATAACACTGAAATATATATATAATAGAAAGTGCTAAGGGGCTATAGCCGACACTGGACTGTGCTCAGGGCCTTCTCTCACTGGAACGGACTCGGAAAATTCTCTCACTGGAACGGATTTAGGAACTTCTCTCCCTGGAATGGATTTGGGAACTTCTCTCCCTGGAACGGATTTGGGAACTTCTCTCACTGGAACAGACTCAGGAACTTCTCTTACTGGAACGGACTCTGGGACTTCTCTCACTGGAAAGGACTCAGGAATTTCTCTCACTGGAGCGGACTCGAGAATCTCTCTCACTGGAACGGATTTTGGAATTTCACTCTCAGGAACGGATTTTGGAATTTCACTCTCAGGAACGGACTCAGGAACATTACTCAGGAACGGAATATATATATATATATATATATATATGTCATGCTGTATAGTTGAAACACTCCCTGGAAGCAGGACTAAAGGACTAAAGGAACAACATTTTATGAAAACAATTCAACAGTTAAGTTGTAGAAAATAGAATCAAAAGTAAAGAACGTAAAGTTGATGAAAAATAAAACAATATGGCTCCAAACATTTATGGACAAAATTATTCAGACCACAAAAGTCACATTTTGTGCAGAATCATTATTCTTTAAAACCTCTAATAAGCGCTGCCTGTAAGTATACATCTAAATCTAGCTAAATCTGTAAAAAAAATTAAAAAAAATTAAAAAATAGTTAAGAAAATAGCTAAAATAGAAGCTTCAGTAGATTTGGATGTATACTTTGAGATGGCTGTCCTGCAGGAAATTACATTTATCATAAAGCTTCAATTTCTGCACTGAAGGCATCCCCATCTTTACCAAAATAGCTTGATGCTTCAAAGAATTCATGATGTCGTTCATACAGTCTAGATTTCCACTTCCTGCAACAGCAAAGCACCCCCATAACATGACTGGACCACCTCCATGTTTGACCATGGAGATGGAGTTTTTCTGCTCATAAGCTTTGCCTTTTTCCACCAGATTATATCAATGATCCATGGCTCCAAAAAGTTCCAGTTTGGTCACATAACTCCATAAAACATTCTTCAAGATGTCCATAGCTCTATCCAAATGAATGTAAGCATATTCAAGTTGGCTTGTTAAGAGCTCTTTTGACTTGGCCTACTCAACTTTAGCATGTGCATGGGCTAACTGTATGTGTACGTGCAACAGCACAAGTTATAGTTTGTTTGTTATAGAGTCCCCAAAGGCTTAATTGTATTTTAACACAGTTATGTACCATACCATACAAATAAGTGACTTAAAAACAGTAGCGTTGAATAATTATGACATAGCTGTGTTACAACAAAAACATATAACTCAAAAGCATTATTGAGCATTGACATTATCACTTTTAATTTGCCACTAAACTGTCATAGAGGCAATTAAAAAAAAATCTATCTTTAGAAAAGCTTACATTTGTAAATGATTACAGTCTCTGGGGGATAATTTAAATTCTTGAACAATTTTGATTGCAACTATATATATGTATGTATGTGTGTATGTATGTATGTATGTTATTTTATTATTATTCATTAATATGTAGTTATATATTTAGTTCAATTCGTTTTTTATATATATTTATTTTGAGCTTTTATTTGTTTTTATTTAAGTTTTAGTCATTTCAGAACCCCTGCTTATTTTAGTTTAACTATTTTTTTTTTTTTTTACAGATTTAGCTAACAACAGGGGCGCCAGATAATTTTTAACGCAGGTGCTGAGGTGGTGCTAGATCATTGACAGGGGGAGCTGTGCAATTATATATATATATATATATATATATATATATATATATATATATATATATATATATATATATATATATATATTTATATATATATATATTTATATATATATATATACAGTATATATATATATATATACAGTATATACAGCATATATATATATATATATATAATAAATGAGCAAAACTTTAATTTGTTGTCTTAAATTATTTTATTATTTATTGCTTAGAATACTACTACAACTACGAAAGCATTGATTTTTATTAATAAACTGTTTTTTGTCATTGTCGGCTGCAAAGATGAAGTTGACGATTGCCATCTCTGTAATGAACGCGCTATAGAGAGAAATGCATATAATGGATTACATAATCATTACATAATCACATAAAGTAGCCTATTTCTTTTCGTTTTGAATTGTTTCGTTTAAAGACATTTCAAGCTTTTTAGATATATATTTTTCATGTCTGTGAGGCATACACTGAGTTTCGGTTAATTTATGATGAGATGGCTCCAGTTCACATGCAATGCAACAAGTGAGGCGCCAGCGCCTCCATGTCATGATTATATTGTCTGCTATATTTGCTTCTTATTAATTAAATCCAGGCAATTGGTTGATGGAAAATTGATTAAAATTAAGATACAATTTATACAAAACGAAATTCACTTTAAAGAAAGGCTTTCAAAACAAAAATTTATGAAGTGGACAAAAAAACTGACCATGTCTCCCGATATATTAGGCATACTATCTTACTCGTGCTGTTCACTTTTCACAATCAACATAGATGGAAAAACATAACATTATAATATTTTAACAAATATTAAACTTAATGTGCTTATTTAATGGCTACTACAACACGTATATAGGCCTACAGACTCTCTATTGCTGCACATTCATTTAATTCTGAATGTTGCACACATAACATTTTACATTTATTCATTTAGCAGACGCTTTTACCCAAAGTGACTTACAATTGCTATATATGTCAGAGGTTGCACGCCTCTGGAGCAACTAGGGGTTGCGTGTCTTGCTCAGGGACACATTGGAGACCCGAACCAGGCATGTGTCTTATCCATTGCGCCATCACCACCCCTACATAAGTTGAAAGGCATTTGTTTGTGCATAGTAAAACACATCTGCAACATTTATCAAGTTCTTTTCATATATTAATCATTATGATACTAAAATCATAATAAAGTAGGCTATACTCAGATGAGCCCAGAATATGAACACAACACGTTTAATTACACATAATCAAGCATTGTCCTCCGAAAACCAATGTGGCTTATTATGTCGAAATAACGAGTTATTATGTCGAAATAACGAGATATGTCGAAATAACAGATATTATGTCGAAATAACGAGATATTATGTCGAAATATGACTTATGTCGAAATAACAAGATATTATGTCACAATAACGACTTATGTCAAAATAACAAGATAAGTTTTCTTTTTTTCACCATGCAGTTCAGGGATTCCATAGAATACAGCCTAAATATAATTGCTTCCAGATATTATTTTTGGGGGTGCTATCGGGGTGCTTTGGTCTTTCTTGGGGGTGCTGAAGCACCTGCTAGCCCCTCCCTAGCGCCGCCTATGGCTAAAAATAACAACAGTGTGAGCCGGTCTGGCATATATTTTACTTCGAATCACATGGTGTGTTTCATTATGTACATCCCGTGGGGAAAGTAGAGATGATATCACACGTACGGCATGAGTTTGTGGATTAGTTGTTCACAGCATGATGACAGCATGGGGACTTAGTCTGTGACTTCGGATCAAGCATCAGTCCTTTCTCTCAGGCTGCTATTACCTAAAGAGAGAGAAGGAACTGTGAGAGATTGTGGAAAAGAAGTCTCTGATTCATTGTTGACACTGGCACCTGGCGAATCAAGACAGTTGCTTTCAATTTATCTCTCCATGATGGCAGTTGCCAGGGTTACTGAAGTATAGTTGGCGTCCAAGGAGGCAGCCGAGAGGATGCTCGGGAGAGGTATAGAACCAATATATCACTTTGTCACACCCTTTAACAGGACACTGTATGCCTGAGGGGTTTAGTGTGGTCAATCAGCTGAAGGTTGTTGTTCTGTTTGTGAGTGTGTGAGGTTCTGGAGGTTACACATGTCTGCATGTGTGAGTTAATACCTAAAGGTGTGTGTCATTAAGTCGGAATGAGGTCAGTGCTTCTCTACAGAGAAACAAATGTTAGAGGTTATGAGCACATACAAGCTGGGGTAGTTAAAATGATGCAGCTGTTTCAAAACCTGGGAAACTTCCTACCTAGACAGCACCGAATGTTCAAATCAAACAATTAGAGGCATTTAAATATTTAAAAAATATATATTTTTAGGCATCATAGCTGGATTCAAATCGAAACGTTTCAATATTTACAGATCAGTTTGTGTTTCAGCATTTGAATAGAACATTTTCAAATCAATACGCATTTTAGGCATTATAGGAATGTGCTTGAGAAATATAAATGCGTTCACATATATTTTTATGTAAGTGAAGTATCTATCTAGACAGCATCTTTGAAGGATCACGGGTAGATTAAAATGTTAAAATTGAGCATGTTTAGACATGCATTCAAATTCAATGCTTTTGATTCAGACATTTAAATTAAACATTTTTGGCCATCATAGGAATATTTTAACGTTTTTGTCAAACTATTTTAGCAATCATAGATTCATCTGAATGTTTGAATCTAAAACATTTAAACATTACATGTGAGTTAAAATTTTCAAATTGAATGTTTGAATCAACTGTTTTTTTGTATCATAGGTGTTATCAAATAGCATGCTTTTGAACCAAACATTAAAGTGAAATGACGTGTAGCCAAGTATGGTGCCCCATACTCTGAATTTGTGCTTTGCATTTCACCCATCCAAGTGCACACATACAGCAGTGAGTTTGAAAACATACACACACACCCTGAACACACTCCCGGAGCAGTGGGCAGCCATTTTTTCTGCGCCGTCCAGGGAGCAATTGGGGGTTAGGTGCCTTGCTCAAGGGCACCTCAGTTGTGGGTAATGACAGTGGAAGAGAGCGCTGTTCATTCACTCCCCCCAGCTACTTTCCTGCCGTTACTGAAGCTCGAAACCTTTGTGTTACAAGTCATACGCTCTAACCATTAAGTCCCATAATGTTTATGTAAACGGTACTACTCGACCCGCTCAGAGCAGGATTCGAACCGGCGTCTCCAGCATGGGCGGCAGATGCACTAACAAGGGCGCTATATACTACTTTACAATTAGGGACCCCATTTAAGTTTTTTGTTCCCTCGATCCGATCGGGACAGTAGACGGAATTTGTTACTTGCCAGATCAGGCCAGTGCTGCATCATCACAAAAGTTTATCATTTGCACGTGTCAAGTCTTGTAAGTCTATAAGTCTTGTCAGTTTAAACATCCAAGAGATTTTTAACCATTCATTGCACGAGTACTGAATTGAGTTCTCATTCTCGTCTTCTTGCACTTGAAAGTAAAAATACAGACAACAAAAGTATGTCAAAATGCCCATCTTGGTGAGCATGTAAACACTGTTGGTTGTTTTACTGAATGTAATTAGATGAGAAAGAAATCACATGTGAAACAGTATATTGGATCTGTGCATTTGGTCTTAGTGATAGCAGCCTAATATACCTGCTGTGTCAATAATGTTAATCAAACAACAAAAGACAGTGAAATCACTCACTGATCTTGGCTGAACAACTTTTTGAGCTTTAACAAGGATTAATCTATACTGAACGAAATTAAAAAACGCAACACTTTTGTTTTTACCCCCATTTTTCATGAGCTTAACTCAAAGATCTAAGACTTTTTCTATGTACAGAAAAGGCCTATTTCTCTCAAATAATGTTCACAAATCTGTCTAAATCTGTGTTAGTGAGCACTTCTCATTTGCCAAGATAATCCATCCACCTCACAGGTGTGGCATATCAAGATGCTGATTAGACAGCATGATTATTGCACAGGTGTGCCTTAGGCTGGCCACAATAAAAGGCCACTCTAAAATGTGCAGTTTTATCACACTGCACAATGCCACAGATGTCGCACTTTTTGAGGGAGCGTGCAATTGGCATGCTGACTGCAGGAGTGTCCACCAGTTCAGCTCATGAAAAATGGGGGCAAAAACAAAAGTGTTGCATTAATAATTTTTTCAATGTATATGTAATCAGTATTATTTTACATTATTTCTGTTCCTGAAAACTACTCTGAGACTTATGTTGACTTAAGTCTCAGAGTAGTATTTATTTGACCTATTTCTTGTGCTTTGTTCATTTGTTCATATTTTATTATTGAAGACTAACTTGTCTTCAATTTTTTTTAACTTTATATTAGTTAGACTAGTAGTTTTTGGTGTGATATCTAAATTAGAATCAATCAATAATTGGGAAATTTCAATGTATGTAATTTTATAGGTGGCTTATTTATTAGAATATAATGAACAAAACAAAAGATTACAAAAACTTTTTATTTGGTTTATTTATTCGATCATTGGCCTATTCAAGGCAGATAAAAATAAAAAGTAAATAAATGACTTTCGAGTGATTTAGTTCAAATTCTTTGGCTTTTGCGTGACGCACGCACATTTGAGATTCTTCTTTTCCTTTTAATGGAGGTTGGCAGACCCACTTTAACGCCACCTACTGGACCACACATGTGTGACAACTGAAGAAAAAAATAAAGGATCGGGCTTAGCCTAGCCAATACGGATCAGTTAAAAAAACGGCTTAATTGGTCCCGATACTGATCCTTGAGATCAGCTCGGGACATCCCTAATTAAAATACCTTACACTAAATTGGTTAATGTATTAATCTTTGTTAACATTAGTTAATAAAATTACAACAGTTTACTGTTTGTTCATATTAGCTCAGGTATTTTAAATAATTTTAACAGATTAACATCTTGTATGTATTAATGTATTAGTAAAACTTGGAGAGAAAAAAAACATTAAATAAAAAGATGATGATTAGTTTCATAGCATGATGACAGCATGGGGACTGTGTGTGATCAAGCCATCAGTCCTTATTACCTAAAGAGAAAGAAAAGAACTGAAAAGAAGCCTCTGATTCATTGTTGACACTGGCACCGCGCGAATCAAGACAGTTGCTTTCAATGTATCTCTCCATGATGGCAGTCGCCAAGGTTATCATACACGTTCAAATCTTGTAAAAAATTCGTTGTGCATCATACACACATTCAAATCGAATGTTTGGACTGTCTAGGTAGGAACCTCACTAGGGTATGAGTTTTGAAACGCAGCATATGTCTCTGTGGCTTCACACAGCGTGTGAAACTTCCTCATGCATTCGAGTTTGAGATCAGACAGAGGGCGGGAGTGTAACGTTTATGTCATCTACAGGCTGCCGTTCCTCAGGCTCCGCTGCACTGCTTCAAATCTATCGTCTTACAAATGTCCTAAATAAAAAGAACACTTGTCATAGGCTGTGTATGTCTGTTTTATGAT